>BQNB010001366.1:76050-97300 GCA_026074375.1 Tanacetum coccineum | reverse complement strand
AAAGGAATGAACCACATAGCAAACTACTACAAAACTAATAAATGTGAGCTTAAAGTGTGAGTTATAACTTTCATCGCCTGCAAGAATCAATCTCGCTAACTTGAATAGCTCAACCAAAAAATGTTGAATGTTCGATTAATGTAGAATTAGGGTAGTACATACCAGTTTTAGAGTTGAAGCTAGAACCGCCGAAAACCATACTCTTCGTCGGAAACCCCAAATAATTAAGGGATGTTGTTGCGTGTGTCACAACAAACTATGTTGGGGCGGTGGATTCAACGAACCTGCATCTTGTTTTTTGTTGAGAGAGAGATATGTGTTTTTAGAGAGAGAGGTGGGAGGGATGAAGAAAGAGTTCTGGGTATGGGATAGTGGGACGATACGTGTTAATGGCTTGAGACACGTGTTACAACAGCAATCCAGATATCTTAGATCTGAGAGAGAGAGGAGACAATGGCAGGTGTGGATCGGGTCGAGTGGTTTAACATCGGGTCGAGTGGTTTAAAATAAAACACGGGTCGGGCCATTAAATGCATTAAAGAGGGGCACGAAAAACAATTTCCGGTTTTTAATATATAGTTATAATTAACTCATCGATTCAATTCCATCTCCTAGATGCATACCTTTATCCATCATACATGGATCTTTTAAACTTAGAGGGTGTTTGGGATTGTTTTTTGAAAATAGATTATGCGTTTTGAAAACGGATAATTAGATAATCAGCTGTTATCAAACGTGATTTTAAAATGTAGTGTTTGGATTTAATTATGCTGTATGATAACGCGATAATCAGATAAACAGTTTTTTAAATGTTTGGCAAATCAGATTATTGATAACTTGACATGTAAAATGACCATAGAGGACATAAATATATTACGTGTATAAAGACTTACACTAGTCGTTATAAAATTTAATGCATAATATATATTTTTATACTCTAGTTCTAGTAAACTTAACAAACGACAAACAACTATATATATATTAGAACCCATTTTATAATCTTTACTGTTGATATATCTTCTCAATTTACAGCCACATTTGTTCATCTATATCCATCTCACCAAACTCGTATTCGTATCCCAGTATCCCACCATATTCTTTTTTCATAACCAAGCTTACCAACAACCAATTACCATTCTTCAAACTTATTCAGATTTATAACTTGGTCGTTGCTCGAGGATTTTTCTCTTCAAATGACGTCGTTGTTTTTGCTTAATTTATTTGTAAGGTTTTATTATTATTAATATTATTATTTTCCGTTTGGGTTTGATTTTGGAGAGAGGATAGTGATTTGAAGGTTATTTTGGTAATCTTTGTAGTTGTTGAGAAGCACGTTTTCAAAAAGCATCTGGCCACCTGCTTTTCTATAACCGCGTTTTGAAGGTGTCCAAACGCAAATAATCGCTTTTCAGATTTTGGTTGCCAAACACTCAGAACTCATTATTCGCGTTTTGGAACCGTAATAATCAGATAATCGGCACCACAACGCATTCCCAAACACCCCTTACACTTTCCAAAAATATGTGGATTCATGAACCCTTTTGGTCGCACCACGTCATCGCTAACTTGACCATTCAAGAAGATATTTTAACATCCATTTATCATATTTTATTTTCATGAAGTTAAGTATGATAAAAATAATATTATTACTTGAATTCTCGTCATTAAGAAAGCTTTAAATGTGTGTACATTTTCCTCCATATTAGTCTTCTCATTGAAGATTCATTTTTTTCCTAATAATATGATTGTTCAGTGGAAGATTAATCTTCCAAAAATGATTATTACTCTATAATATATTTCACAAATTGTCGGTGGCACTGTAGCTGCTACAGTGTTTGCTACAGTGCTACAATACTGGCCAAAAAACTAGCCCAAAATTTGGCTCAAAGTAAAAAAAAAAATTACAAAACGGACCCTCAACTTTTAACTGTTTACGACTTTTTTACATAAATTTTTAAAAAAATAATAAAAAAGGCCCTTTAAGTTTTTTTTTCGCAACTTTTTTACAATAATTTTTTAAATAAAAAATATACAAACAGAAATGCTTCTGGACCACGAATAAAATGAGACCAGTATTGATATTTACCAAACCGAAACTTGCACAACAAAAATGCAAAAAACTTAACTCCCGCGGCAACGCGCGGGGTAATTACCCCCTCGTTTATATCAAGTTTCAAATATGATTATTTTTTATGGGCTGCATCTTTACATTCGTGGCTTATTGCCATTTATCAGGTTTCAAAACCGATACAACATCTCTATAGTTAGTAGGTTTCAAATGAACCCCTAGTTTTGATTCTTTGTTGTCCACAACAAAACGATTAGTCTTAGGATATCAAAGAAAACTATCATATTTGTGAATCATAGATATTTTCTCTACATCTTAACATATTTTGCTAGTGTGTTTTAGAGGTATTGTATCTTGCTCTTGAATTTCTTCAAGATATATGATGCCCCCACTTGTTTCTTGTAAGATAATACTATTATTCAAATACTCGGCTTATTAAGTAACAGTAAATTGATATTTTTTAGGTAAAAGATTTTCCCGGTAAATTTTATTACGCCAAAAAATATTTAAGTACAAAGGATGAGGGTGAGTCTCACATCTCCGCCCGTTACATAGGCAAAACTACTTTCTTAAATGAAGGTACACAAAATGACTAGACAAAATAAACAAGAATCAATTACTTCTTGCGACCTCGAACTCGGATATCCAGATTATCGTATATAGTTTGAATCTCTGCAGGAAGATCCTGGCTTTCATACATATCATCGTCGTACGGGTCTTTATCATAGTCACCATTTCCATAAGAATCCCTCCATTGTTCCAACAAACTTTAAGTGCCAAATCCAGCCCATTCTGAAACCATAGAGCGAGTCATATCATTATCAACTGAAGCAACCTCATCTTCACTATCATGATCACCCGGATATTCTAGCTTTTTCAAAGGATTACTAGTTTTATCCACAAGAATAGCTTGCCCATCAATAATTAAGTTTTCAAACATCCTTATTTTATCCATAATAGGAGTATTACTAGTATTACTATTTTCAACATTCCAGAATGTGGGTCCACTTGAATTAGCCCCGTTATTATCCAAATTAGACGTCCCCCCATTGGTACCCATCTCTACATCATTATCAACCGAATTAAGAACTTCAAAAGGATTTGAATCACTAACCTTATTAGTGTGGTCCATACATTTCTTCTTATTACCGCTAGAATTAGCATTAGGCTTTTTAGAAACAGGTTTATATTCTTTGTGAGGTTTAAATCCCACCTTCGGACCAACCGGAATACCCTTATAGCTGACTAGTTTTCTTTTCGTTCGAAATTCTTCGCCTCCCCGCACCTATATTTCTTAGGATATTCCTCTGAATAATGCCAAATACACCTTACAAAGTATGCACACCATTGAAAAGCCACATTCGGAGGTTTCCACTCATACTAAACTCGGATATTACATGTATAGTGGCCATCCCTTGTAATTTTAGGCATAGGCACCACAATATTATCTTTCAACTCTACATCACTTAAGCCGCAATCATAGCTCTAGATAGCTTTACCTGACTTACACTAACGCCTTAAACTAATTTAAAAGACCTATTAATCTGATGCTATAAAAAATAGACTTACTAAAATACCTAACCTAGAAAATTAAAGTCAATTTACCAAAAACTAAAAACTAACTAGTATTGTACTAAATAAAAAGAAATACTCACTTACCCTATAGAGCCCAAACCAATCTCAAGAAAAAAAACCCCATGCATGCAATGCACATATCAGACAAGTAAGAGTCAAGCATTAGAGAGTGACCTAGTTTAGAATCAATGACAACTCAAGTCATCCTTCGCTGAAAATCCATTAAGAACAGGTGCACCATATAGTTTAACCTACATGGAAAAGTACGAACATCTTCTTTCCAATAGTTCACATTAGGGGTCATTTTCCTAGGATAAGCGGGTTTTTATATATATTTATTTTTTTTATTATAAAAAAAATTTTAAAACCAAAAAAAAAATTAAAAAACCACAACCATTCTCAAACAAGCATCCAACCCTTCCATGAGCTAAAATTAAATAAGATATGCCGGTAATGAGCTGAACATATAACATAACCACCCATATAAAAAAAAAAGGCCCTAAGTAAAATAATAACAAAAATTTTTTTGTTTTTTTAATAAATTTTTAATAGTATTAAATAAAATAAAAGAAAAATAATAATTATTTAATTAATTTTAAAAATATAAGGAAAATTAAAATAAAAAGTAGAGATACGAACAATAAATATAAAAAAATAAAAAACAAAAAATTTTTAAATTAAATAATTTAAAAAAATTAACCCTACATAAAATTAAATTATAAATAAAAAATCAAGTCAAGAACCAACCAACTAAAAAAAGAATAACCAACTATAACTCCACACCCATATCCCTTACCACCCAGCAGACTACACACCACCACCCCACCCCCAACCCCCCGCCCCCACACGCCCACTTCATCACCAACTACCACCCACCCAAATCCTCACCAAACCCAAACAAAAAAAAACTAAAAAAACCCCCCCACCGCCTATACGCGCAACGCAACCCTTTCGACCCCCCATCCCCCCAACCTCACTTCAAACAAAAACCACACCCAAAACACACTCCACCCCCCGCCCACACCACCACCACACAGCGAATAACTAACACAAATCACCCCACACCAACCAAAAAAAACCCATACCACAAGCGCCGCCCAACTACCCGCACGCCACCACTCAAAACTCCAAAACCACCACAAAATAGAAAACGCAAACAAACCAACCAAACCCCACCTCTACCAAACCCACGACATAAACACGACAAACCAACACCCCCATAACGCACCAAACAACCCCGCACCCCCCCAAACAACCCCCCCTAGTAACAAACCCAACCATACGCCCCCCCCACCGGGACAGCCCACGCCGCAAAACCAACAACCAACCAATAAGTATAAGCAACCCCGTACACTAGAAATAGCAAAAAAGACCTCCACCGACCCCACATCAATCCCATTACCCAGCAAGTAAACAACGTATATAAAAAATCACTTTCCTTCCCACATTGGTATAACCATACGTTACATATAAAGACATACCAGGTATTTTAACCAGCCGATGAAGTGACTTGATATAGGCAATGGTGGAAAATATACCATAACAGTAATATCCTCTAAAGAACTTTTCTTTTACATCGCCACAGTCTCGTCAACCATAGATGGTGATACTACTTCCTTCGCAACGATTCTCGAATCCACCCCTAAAAACACTGGTACACACCATCCGTTACTACCTCGTACTGTTGTCACAAGATCCCCCTTCACGGCGGTAAACACGGAATTCGACGTAATGACACGTCATAACACAAGTAATACAAAATATAGAAATCAAAAAAGCATAAATAAAAAGTGTCATGTGACCATCAACCTCAATACAACCTTGAGTGATGTCCCAAATCAAGAACACAACACATATCCCCGCCAATTATACAAACTTAAGCCCTTCGTAGGGTCCAAAAAAATCTTATCTTCATAACCTCAAGAAAACCAAATCCAAACGTACATCAAATGCAAGACTTTTCAAGCAAGATTCCTACAGAATTCTTCTAAATTCTGCTTATACAAGTACCAAACTTTACCGATACATTAGTTCAATACGAAAGATGATAGCTCGAAAACGTCAACAATAATGTTTGCGATTCCCGAAGTTTTGAACTCAAAACCCAGTCGTATTGAGCCAATATTTATTCAACAGTATGACAATTGTGCTATAAGACAATGAATATATGCAAACAATCCTCATGACTTACACCCGCTAATTTATTACCAAGACCTAGCACCCCTAGTCTTATTACCACTTGTACCACCCTCTTCAGGGTCGCAACCCCGATGACGATACCACACCTAATCCTACCTAGCTGGAGTCAGATTATGGGTGAATAACAACAAATTTACACAAATTCCATGCCAAAGCACAGTACAATCACAGTGCAAGTAAGAACACACTAACCCCTACCCACATATTCACATAGTATCATAGCACATATTATGTCCCCAAAACAAAACCACGCACCTATACAAAAATGGATTTGGCTACACCAAAAAAGTACATATATCACACATGGTATTTGTCCGAATGTGTGGACAAAGGGTCCGCTCGCCGAAGTGTGATGTTTATGGTCCACATTTTATGCAGTTAGTGTCCGTATCCATTAAAAACAAGTGACCAAAGTGTTAATAAGAAGTGACCGTAAACAGTTGGTACAATCACACAAAGCATTGCGTTTTTTTTGGTAAATTAAGGTCACATAAACAATTAAGCATAAAGAGTGGCCAAAATGTTGGAATAAGTGTTACCATAATGCTGTTTAAAAAGAAGAAGAGTGAAAAAATGGAGTAATTTGTGTGGCTTGTTGATTATCCAGGATGGCACAAGAAACTTTTTAAGTTTGGGGTCCTTTGCTTTTGTAAATATTTAGTCAAACAAGAGCAATGTTTGTTTTGTATTTAGTCACAACATTAAAAAAGCGAAAAAGGTGGCCAAAAGTGTTAATTTAAAAGTTGATCATAAGTTTTTTAAAGGTAGAGAAAATGTTGTAATTTTGTGAACGTATTGTTCAGTTCCTCAAAGGCTCACTAGAATTTTTAGTTTTGTTGTCCTTTGGAATATTTTATGTCACACAGAGCATCGGTTTTTTTGATTTTAGTAATTTAGTCAACTTACAAATAAGCATAAAGTGGCCAAAAGTGTTAATTACGTGTGACCGTATGCAGTTTTACTAAAGTTGAAGAAATGTGTATTTTGTGACTATATCATTTATCCAATGGCCACACATGAATTTTATTTTGTGTTATCTATTTAATATTTTAGTCAAACAAAGCGTGTTAGTTGTGGTATTTAGTCACATGCAATTAAAGCATAAAGGAAGATGGCCAATAAGTGTTAAAAATGTGACCAATCTGCGTGTATATACAAAACAAGTGAAGAAATAGAGGTATTTTGGAGGTTACTAATAGATTATCCAATGGCCACAGGAATTTTTATGTTTGGTGTGTGGAGCCTTTTTTGTAATATTAGATATCCACACAAAAACAGAATTTTTTTTTAATTATTAGAATTTTTAGATTGCGGACTAATATCATATCAATGGAGCATAAAATAGATGTGCCAAACGTGTTAAGTAAGTTTGACCATTTATAATGCACGAGGTATGAAAGATAATTAAAAGTGTATTTTTTGTGTGGAACATTGATAGTAGTCATTGTTAAGTTAGTTTTTAGATCTAGAATGCCACTAAAGAAAAGTTAAGTGGGAAAGTTGTGGCCTTAAAGTAAAACTTAGAGACAGCAGGACATTAAAGCCAAGGATTAAAATATGATTTTGGTAAATAGTGCGTCAAACAAATAATACCCTTAAAGTCCACGAAGTTGGTTGGTTAGTGTGGGCCAACAAAGATTATATCGGGTAAAATAGTGACAAGAAAGGATGTGCTGGAAACTGGAGGAAGGCCGTTAACGTTGATGAAATTTATAATAAAGAGATGGATCGTAAGAGTGGATTGATCCAAGCATTTGGCCCAATGGAATTAGGAGATCAGTCCAATTGCCATTACAGTGATATTTTTTTGTATGTGAGGTGTCCAGTGATGATTGATTAGAAATAATATATTAGATTGTGAGGCACCTGGATGGATTTTTTATGGAATGAATCAAATAAGCATGTTTGATTTATTTCTATGGCGGTATATTAGTCACCATGTATCGACATCAATGCCAAGTATAATCAATGAATTTGGCATCAATCCTTGTTTTTATATAATACACATTTCTCATCTAATTATTAGATCCGTTGCAGTGACGCGGAATGCTTTGTTATAAATAATACAAAAGCAACAAAAAAAAGTGAATGAAAGACAGATATATTTTAGGAGACAGATAGTTTCATGTATTTATAGTTCCAATGGCGCTAACAACACATTGAATTTTATGTCTTGTGTCCTTTCCCTCTTAGTACTATTTAGTTCACAAGCAAAAAAAATAAGTCAAGAAAACATTGATGCAAATTGTTAGTAAGTGTGACTATCTGATCTTTTAGTCACATTTAAGAAATTCAAATATATATCACCACAAAATTCAAATACAATAAAAACAGAATGTAATAACTTAACCAAATATTTAGCAATTAATGTCATACCACATCAACTTCCTAATAATTTAAGGACGTTCATACTACTCATTCTTCTAAGCATTGCCTTTTTCATTGCACATAGAGACGTAACCATATTAGCGCTTCGTATGAAATTTAGGTGCAGTTTTGTTCTCAGACATTCCATTTATATGTTACTGTGGAGTGTTTGCCTGTAGGAAAAACAAATATGCCCGATGTGTCCAAACGACATGAAATAAATTATTAAGAATTTTATATATGTAGCTTGATAAAATACGGGTATGTACCTTTGGATCGAAAACCACTTGATCCTTTGGCCATGCAAAAAAACCACCTACTGCATCCATACTATTTTGACACTTGATATATCCTACAACCGTATGTCATCTGCAAGATCCTATTAAAGATGTAATCAATTAACACTAGTTTGTAGCAATCCAAAAACAAATGATGTCAATGTTGAGAAATAGAGAAATTAAATATGAAGAATTATGTATATGTAGGTTGATAAAACACAGGTATGTACCTTTGGATCGAAAACCACTTGATCCTTTGGCCATGCAAAAAAAACCACCTACTGCATCCTTAACTGTTTTGAAACCGTTATTTCCTACATCCGGTATGCATGCTGCATCCACTAAAGATGTATCAATTGACACTTTGTAGCAATCCTTTGGGGGTTGTTTGTTATGAAGCATTTGTTTTCCATCAGTCTTGTATACGGTACCCAAAGCAATAATAGTTGATTTGTTTAAGTGCCATAGTTTGCACTTAATTGCCTAAAAAATGATTTGTTGCATGTATGTATCATAAATTAATTAAACAAAAGAATATATGAACATGTTGAAATACATACTTGTGGTAGTACTAGCAGTGGAGACACATTTTCTTATGATTGGGAATCTTGACGTGAAGAATCCTTCCGTATTGATCTAGTCATTTTCTTAGATCCGACAAATTTAACAGTTTCCTATATATATAAAACACGGTAAATAAGACATGTATGTAGAATTCAAAAATCACAAGGGGATGTTTTATTACTTACCCTTGTTTCCATTTCCTTTTCCAAAGTTGCAAGTCCATTAGACTTCTGAATGCTCGCGTCATTCTCACATCCAACAACAGTTGTTCCGCCCTCCTCATCAGCGCTGCTATTTATAAGATTAATGTCCATCGGAGACACATGCAATATAAATTAAGAAATGCATAGACTCATCAGTTTAGGATCAGTGCCTGCTATCTATAGTGTTGGGATTAAAAGTCTTCTTGATGTTGTTTGGATTACTGCTGCTCATGTTTGAAGTTAATGCTGCTTGGTTGATTTAATGCTGCTAGTGAACTTCAAAGAAAAATATGCTAAGTGTTTACTACTGCTAGTACAAAGTTAGTACTGCTAGTGAATATTAGTACTGCTCATGGTTAAGACTGCTCAGAGAAGTTAATGCTGCTGAAGAAGTTGATACTGCTAGTGTATAAGTTAGTACTGTTTGTTAGTTAGTACTGCTTAGTGTATAAGTTAGTGCTGTTAGTGTTAATTAGAAAATGAAATTGTTAACAACATAAAAAAATGTCTTACATTTGGTGGTGTCAATCGAGTTGACATTGACTGAAACTGCCCCCCTTGTGCAGCCAACTGATTCTTCAGTTTAGTAACCATTCCCTCTGTTTGTGACATCTTGTTGGACAAATTCTGGATTAATAGTTCTTTTTCTTGACGTTCGCGTCTCTCATTATCAAGTTGACTTTGAAGTAACAAAATTCTTTCATCAGATGCTTGTCTGCTTCGAGGAAGATCAAAATACCTCTTGTATGTAACTCCACTTCCCACTCCTCTTGCATAACCTCCCTTTTCCTTACCTAATACAATTGTCATGGCATCAGTGCCATGATCAACCTTCAAGGTTCCTTCTTTGATCTTGTCCTCAGTTTCTTTCTGCACACACAATATGGGAAATAGGTTATTATACGAAAATGAACATAATAATAAAATTTGCAGTCAAACTTACAAGTTTATCTCCCACTGATCTAATCTCATCATCTGGATATTCTCCGTCTTTGTTTACCCTTCCTTTCAACCACAGTGTACCATGCGGGGGTTCTTCATCTGGTTTAATTTCTTGATCTTATAAACATTAAATACATACACATGTAAGTTAAACCAATATAAACGAAAGTATGATGCTATTAAATGCAAATGTGCAAATATGTAATCTTACCATTTTCTCTTTCACAAGTGTGTATCCACCTCGTCCCATTGTATGCTAATAAACAGACTTGGAACGCGCCATTTTAGCTACAGCTGATTTCACCTTGCATCACAAAATCATAAGGCGTTTAGATGTAGTAATACTGCTAGTATAGAACTAATATATATGGAAACACAAAACTATGAAAGATATATAGACTTAAATAAAAATGACTAATTAAAACCTTGTATTCCTCGGTGGCCGTGTACTTTACAAAATTAACCCATTCTTCGGCTTTTAAAATTGTACTATACTTCGCCGGGACTTCATTTAGTTTAGAAAGTGTATTTTGGTTGGGCAATATGTATGTTTGTCTTAATTTCCTTCTGAAATTCCTTAGAAGTTGACCAAGACGATTCATTAACAGCTTTTTGACTGTCAAGTCAACATCAAAATATCGCTGCAAGGATTAACATAATGTTGTTAATTAGTTGCACATAATGTAAATGCAGAGATAAACTTATGTAATACTAGGTTAAAAAATAGTATATGTGTACCGTGATTTCATCCCATAGTTTATCTCTTGCTTCTGAATCCACCTTCTTCCAGGATAGAATCTTCAAACCTATATGCTCACAAACCATATCTTCTAAAAAACTCAAAAACAATGCTCTGTGTTTTCCTGATATCCTATTCAACGCATCGAAGGTTACACTAAACTTTATTCCATCGGGTTTTCCATATTCCCTACAAAACTTATATAACCTGGTTATGCCCCTCTTAACTACATTCCCATTTGAATGGTTGTTTTCATCCTCCTCATCCCCCTCATCAAAATACTCCTCTGATCGATATCCTAAATCGTCATTTTCATTATCATTATCATAATTAACCAAATGATCCTGATCATCAATGGCTTGAGTTTCCATGATTCTTCAGCAGCAATGTGTAAAAGAAAATAAGTAAAATTGGTAATTAATGGTGTAAAAAGAGATTTTGTTGTTCTGTTTTGGGTGCAGCCCTAATTATTGGAGATAAAATAGGGTTTGTGATGAAATCAGGAAGCCAAAACGCCCAGATTAACTTCCTAGGTGATTTTAAAAATTTTGACTAAAAATTTGGCTCGAAAGTGATAAGTAACAATTTTAAATTTTTTGAAAATTCACACTTTTTCACAAAAATAAACCCTCCCCTAATTAAACACAATATCTTCTAATACAAAATTTAAAAAATATAAATTTAAATTAAAAATTTAGAAAAATTTAGAAAATTTAGAAATAAAAAATGTTTAAAAAAGCTACAAAATTTAAATTAAAACTTCCATAAATAAATTTAATAAAAAAATAACAATCAAAATTTAAAAAAAAATCAACCCGGTGATTCCAATTTCGTTAAGTAATTTTTTTTAACAATTATACGTTTCACGCAGACACTATAAACCACTACAACCTAATGCATATGACCTAGGGGTGTTCAAACTAAACCCTCACGATTGTTGTAATACTTTTATTGTATAACGACTTTTTAGCTCCTAATGTGAACGTTTGTAAAAATCTATGTGTGAAAATTGATTAATGTGATCGTAATCTATAAACGGTTGGTAATATTTTTTGTTAATAAGTTATATATGAATATTTGAATGCAATTATTGTAACAGAATACTTACGTTTTATATGACTTTTAAATTCAATGTCATTTAATTTTACTAGAAAGACATTTTATGTACATTGTTTATACGGTTAAACTCGATTGAACGACAAAAACGGTTAACCGTGACCCGAACCGCCGGTAACCGCTCACTTCGGGTGCCCGCACATCCGATTACCCGCGTAGTACGGTTCGATTTCGGATAGTAAAATTAATTACCCGCCCCGTGACGGATAGCTTAAATCTCCCAACAAACATGACACTATAAGCCACTACAACCCAATGCACATGACCCATAACCCATGTTAATTACCCATTGTCACCAGTCATGGATGTGTCGTAACATGACACTATAAGCAACTACAACCCAATGCATATGACCCATATGATGTCAAATACCCATTAATGAATGTGACCAGTGATAACCAATGCACATGACCCATGACCCATGTGAATTAGCCATTATCACCGGTCATGCATGGGTTCCGTTACACTATAAGCCACTACAACCCAATGCACATGACCCATGACCCATGTTAATTACCCATTGTTGATCACCAGTCATGTATTGGTCGATAACATGACACTATAAGCCACTACAACCCAATGCATGTGACCCATAACCCATGTTAATTACCCATTGTCACCAGTCATGGATGTGTCGTAACATGACACTATAAGCAACTACAACCCAATGCATATGACCCATATGATGTCAAATACCCATTAATGAATGTGACCAGTGATAACCAATGCACATGACCCATGACCCATGTGAATTAGCCATTATCACCGGTCATGCATGGGTTCCGTTACACTATAAGCCACTACAACCCAATGCACATGACCCATGACCCATGTTAATTACCCATTGTCGATCACCAGTCATGTATTGGTCGATAACATGACACTATAAGCCACTACAACCCAATGCATGTGACCCATAACCCATGTTAATTACCCATTGTCACCAGTCATGGATGTGTCGTAACATGACACTATAAGCAACTACAACCCAATGCATATGACCCATATGATGTCAAATACCCATTAATGAATGTGACCAGTGATAACCAATGCACATGACCTAGTAGTCGGGTTACTCGGGTTGACCCGAATAAAGTGTCGGACCAGAAAAACCCAACACGAATATTCTTATTCTGGTTCGGGAATGACCGGTTTTACTCAAGACTGAATCAGACCGAATAAGAAAAAGAATGGACCAATGACTGAAATGAAATATGTTCTGATCTGATCCGCGGTCTATTATGCCCAGCCATATACGAGACTTGTTTGCGATAAAACTTTATCATTAATTAATTTGTAAAATTATTTGTTGTCAAACGCATTAATGCTCGGTATGTTTTTAACTTTTTATAGTAAATTTTAAAAGGTTTTCTCCAAAAATTATTCTTCCCCTGAAATATTTCATTATCCCGTTTTAAATTTTCCTCAAAATCAAAATCACCATAATTTTAGATCTCTCTGTCTTTTTTTCCTTCCAACCCCATTACTTATTCAGTCAAACCATATCCATCACCAACTACACAATTCCTCTAGTAGAAATGTAGAGAGGGTGAATACGTTTACATGTAAAAACATAAAACGTTTTGTATCAATTATCCATCAAGTTAGATGCAATATGATGAGTGTGAATAATTCATCTATATCCACTAGAACATGTCATAGCAATATAAACACAATCATAATGTTAACTTCTATCTATGACACAATCATTATCCAAACAATATAAGCAACATTCAACACACATATAGATCTGATGCAAGTATAAATGTAAGGCGATAAGATAAATAAAGATGTAAAGCGAAAGATAAAAGAAAATGCAAACCGGACGTGATGATTTATAGTGGTTCGGTCATGAAGCACCTCTTCGCTCTACTCCACTCCCTGGGTACCCAACTCGATAGTTACTTCACTAGTCAACAAGCTCCCTTTAGGGGGAGAAAACCAAACATAACTAAGCTTACACCGATTTCCGACACTAAGCTAAATGTCAAGTTCTGATCCTAGCTAGAACCAATCTATCACAACTAACCACACTACTTCACAACAATTCACAACTTCTCTTCACAAGACAACCTCACTTCACTTTATGACTTTACTTCACTTCATAAATTCACTTCATATAACAACCCAAGAATTACCATCAAATGCAAAACCTATTTTACTATTATCACAATTATACGGGGAATTTTTTCACTTTATTACATTACTTATATATCTCAGTATGTCATAACAAAAGTAGACAAGCTCACACAACCTATCTATGACAATCCTATCTTCATATATGTCAAGCAATCATCATAATTGTTAGCCTCAATTTATTGAGTCGAACAAGGAAGTTCGGTCACTCTACGATGGAGCTTCGGTCTTTAATTAGTTAATGTTGTAATAGGAAAGTATCGGGAATCGGGCTCGATAGTTAATCTAATATTGTATATGTTTTGGGTTTAATCCCAAGCAAAACCCGAGCCCGGGTCCTAGTTAAATATCCCGCGCATCACTTTTAAGTGTCGGGGGCATATAAGAAACTTTTCTACTTGGAAAAATAAGTTGTTCAAAATATCTAGAAATATCCTTTCTCTTTTCTCTCTCATTTCTCTCTCCTCTTTCTCTCTCTAAACAACTCAATCTCTCTTTCTCATTTTCTTGGTTCGATTCGTGATCGATTGTATGAAGTGAAGTGTTAACGGGATCCTACAATTGGCATCAGAGCTACGTGTGGATTCGTGGTTGATTCGTGTGGTTCAACAAGATCAAATTCGTGGTCAAAAATAAGTCAATAGAAAAAAATCAAACCCGAATTTTTGTGCTTAGATGTGTGAATGTTTATGTTATTAAGCAAGATCTAGGCATAAGGTAGCTAATTGTGCAAGAGAAATCAAGTTAAAAGGTCAAAAAGGGTGATTATAAGGCGATTTTTGGTGAAAAAAATCGTATATTTCGTCATTGCGTTTTGACAAACTGGCAAAATTCATGTTGCGTTTTGATTTTCTTCTTGTTGCGTTTTGATTTTCTTCATGTTGCGTTTTGAGTCAATAAAGGAAGCTCGTTCCCGTGTTCAAGACCTCACTTCGGGGGAGATTGTTAGCCTCAATTTATTGAGTCGAACAAGGAAGTTCGGTCACTCTACGATGGAGCTTCGGTCTTTAATTAGTTAATGTTGTAATAGGATAATATCGGGAATCGGGCTCGATAGATAATCTAATATTGTATATGTTTCGGGTTTAATCCCAAGCAAAACCCGAGCCCGGGTCCTAGTTAAATATCCCGCGCGTCACTTTTACGTGTCGGGGTATATCGTTTTGACCAAAGTCACTGCGTTTTGGTGTCATTGCGTTTTGGTGTCATTGCGTTTTGGTGTCACTGCGTTTTGGTTAAAGATAGCACTGCGTTTTGACAAGAAATCTTGTGTGAAGAAAAGGATTTCAGTAAAACAGCCATAACTTTTGATCCGTAAGTTCGTTTCAGTCCGTGACTCTCCAATCAAGAGACAAACGGACGATCACGCTGTAACCACCCTTTAGCTGGTTACGGATTTCTTAAGGCCCAAAAAGCTCGTTTACTATGATTTATTGACATTTTTCAGTTTTTTGGAATTTGTGTTAGACTTGTTTTTGTTCTAGCTCACGGCCCATCAGCATTTTAAGGCCCGTTTCAGTTTGGTGAGCCTATTTAAACAAACAGCTTTAACCCTAGCCAGAAAATTATCTGTTTTTAGACAATTAAATCATTGGCCGCTGATTCCGAATCAAATCATTCACGGTTTTCTATTGATTTTGTAAAATCCCGTTAAATTTTTATCGGTTCTAATCATAGACTTGTAAAATCCCGTGAACGTCTATTGGATTCAAAACCACAACATCAATCACATCATATCCACTTAAGATCCAACAAATCTTTTACACTTCATAATTCACGATAAAATGGGAACAAAGGTTACTTCATCTTCGGGTTCAGTTTTAGAGGAACCAGAGATACAGAAACTGCAGATGCAAGCAAAGAATTTAAAAGAAAACTCCTTGAACAAATTGAATGCACTCAAGACAACAATTCAACATCTCTCGAGCTCTAACCACTCAATGTACTACGAGTTTAGAGAAGCTTTTCACCGACTCTTTGATGCGAATGAAGGACCTTTTTCAGGTCCTGTGGCTATGCTCGAAGGATGCAAATTTGGAAATGCAATTCAGCAATGAAACACTTCACGAGAAGGATTCCAATTCTGAATTGCGTGCGATCAAAGGGCAGTTTGAACATTTCATGCATTCAAAGATGTTCGAGCTTTCCAAGTATAATACAAATGCTCGGGAAATATTACAAGATTTCAATGCATACACTACCATGGAAGCTCAAACATTCAAGGAAACAATCATCCAGAACATGAACTCCATTGAGCAATGTATAATAGAAAGAGCAAGTCATGAGCAAGAGCTTAAGATGACGTTGAAAAAGAAAAGAGAAAGACAGTTGCAGATTCAACAGTGCAAGGTTCCCAGAGTGTCATCATCGATTACAAGTTCAGGAGATGAAACAAGCAGAAGGATTGTATCAGATGAAGAGATTGAAAAGAAGAAATTGGAAGCACATTACGGTTTCATGGCAAAGATTCAGGAAGTCTTACCTGCAGAATCAAGTTCTATTGATACGCCATTGGAACAGGTACAAAATCATGATGAAAGTAATGTGTTTGCAAATGAAAGACGACATTCTGAGCAACCTGAATCCATTAATGACACATATGTTTTGGAGAAGGATGATAGCAATGTCACTCCTGATTCATCAAATATATGTAATAATGATAATCAGGTTGACCAAAATGCTGCAGAATGTGCTGCTGATGAGCGTGCTGCGCTTGCTAATTTAATTGCAAATTTAACTCTTGATACTGAGGAAAACAAAACGATTTTAAAGCAATTAAAGAAAGCAAACGCATCATTAACTCAAGAACTGAAGGAGTGCAAAACTAACCTTGATGAGACTAGTAGGGCTCTGGGGGAGGCTACTAGCAGTCGGGATAGTTGTCTGATTGCACTTCAGACCAAACAGACTGAGCTTGAGAAGTACACGGCCCTTAATGACCTAACGAGTGATTATAAAATACTTCAAACAAAGTTAAATGAAACTCTAGGACTATTAGCTCGTAAAGACATTGACATACAAGAGGGTTTAAAAACTAAAACCTATGAAATTTCAGTTGTCAATCAGAAACACGATGAGCTAGTCAAAAAGAGTCTGTTAACTAGGTCACAATTTGAAGGTCAACTCAAAGAGAAAACTAAGGTTATTTCGGATTTAAAGGTTAAGGAAGGAAGAGACATTGACACGATGATTGAAATGGACAAACAAATAAAGTTTTTAAATGAAATTCTTTATAAACGCAATCAGTCAATTCAGACCATTCACATGTGGCACCAAATGCGCAACGTATCATGGTAGATCAACCTTTGCTAATCCAAAGTACCTCAAGAAAGCTCAATCTGATAAGCCTTGTTTGTATGAGATCCCATATGATACTTCTGATCCTGCAAACAGATTTTGCCCCAATGGGGAAGAGACAGTGACTCTTGAAAAGGAGAGTAGATCAAAATTGGATAAAGACACAGTGAAACCATATAATTACACATATCAAAACAGTCTTTATGAAACTTTCAAACCACCACAAAAACCTATCCTTGATCATGTTGGAACGCGATAAAGAATTTAGGAAGACAATTGGAGAAAAATTTTTGGTTTAGGACAAAGCCAAATCATGCTATAAACCTGGCCTTGTCTACCCATTTCTAAATCCATTAGAAAAGTAGACACTTTATAACGAAATGACAAACAACTTCAATCATTTTGAACAATTTGTCAACAAGCCCTTGGTCTATCATGAGCTTATAGTGCATTTCCTAACCCAAGCTCTAAGACTATGGAAGTTTGATCATAACCTAATTAATGCCTCTTTCATGACAAAAACTATACTGGACAGTCATTGTTTTGTTCATGAATTAAAAAAGGAAATGAATGACGATTTGGAGTACGTTAATTCCCTTGAAAAAGAGGTTGACGAACTTGAATCTGAAAAGGCTGATTTTTCAAACATTTATGATCTACTTCTCGAAGAGTGTGTGTCTAAAGATGTTACATGTTTCGTATTGCATTCTCTGTCTGATTTAAAATGCTAATACTGAATTGCAATGCTTATATGCTTCATAAAGTCAAAGAATGATGAATGTCTTGCACAAAATTATGTCGAAACAAACTGAATCTGTTAACAAAGAAGTTCATAATAATTTGTTAAAAAGTTTTTCTAAACTTGAAAAACACTCGATTTCTCTTGAACTTGCTTTACAACAATGTAAAGAACAAATGAAAAACAACTCAGTTTTGCAATAGAAAATGGATCTAATGTATTTCGAAAGGGAACGTGAACAATATCATGAAAACAAGATTTGAAAGCTCAAATGCAAGACAATAACATAGCCAAAAGTGAGTTTAAAGAAACTCATCGAGAACTGCAAAGGGAAAGTCTGGTTGGAAACTCAGTTTAATAAACCATCTTTGTTGACACACCAAATTCTCAACTAATTCCAAAACCATCAGATTTTATGAAAACCGACTCTTTTTTCAAATTCTCCTAAATGAGAAGTTACAAATAAACAGTCGGTAATAAAAACGAATGTGGTCGTATGGTTTATTTAAACTAGTCACTCAACAGAATTTGCCATCCAGATTAGATACAACAGTTCGAAACACCAAATGGATTGCACCTGGCCCTCTAGGAATTGCCAAAAGCATTTGTTACCTCAGTCACCAAGGGAAAAAGTAGGCTCAAATGACATGGTTCATAACTACTACCAAGAGAAAGCTAAGAAAATTGCACAACTCAGAAAGATAAAGAAGTGAAGGAAAAAGTCCTATAATGATTGATCCTGCAGATTACCCAACACTTCTAATGGTTGCAAACCAAAACATTGGAATTGGCAAGCATCAGAGTAGTCGGGTTTCAAACAAAGATGTTCACTTAGGAGAACATAGGAAACAAAAGCCTTTCTTAAAGTTCAATGACTTGCAATGTCCTACATGCAAAAAGTGCCTTTACAGTGCAAATCATGATGAATGCGTCTTAGAATACCTCTCAAGGTTAAATCCTCGTGCTTCTGCACAGAATAAGGATGCAAAATCTCATAAGACAACAAAGAGATATATGCCCGTAGAAAAGTCAAGTGCATCTAAGAAACCAGAAAGACAGATCTCCACAGGACATAGGTTCTCAAACAAAAAGACGACCACTAGTCCTTAGTAAAACACTGAATCTTAGATCATTTCTAGGTGTAAAACCAACGGGTAAATCTCAAGACTGTTTGTCTTAGGTGGGTTCCAACTGGAAAGCTACTCAATTCTTGCACGGGCAAGGTTGAAAATGAACCCACACATGGTTCAAATGTAGATATCCCTCATATTTATGCATGCAAACAAACTCTGGGTTTAAGTGCAGGTATATCCAATACAAGGTCAAAAGCAACAAAGAATTGACCTAAATGCAGATGCACTACACAATGAAAAGCAGGAAAATCTCAGAGTGTGGTTGCTGAAATTTTTGATATCTAAGAAACCAGTGCCATCATGGTTTCACAAAAGATGAAATGTTAAGATGATGTTTGAACACAGCAGTTCAAGCCTCGGTCATCAATGTTCAAAAGATGTTTGAACACAACAGTTTAAGCCTCGGTCGTCTCAACGTCCCAAAAGCTCTGCTGAAAATAACACTTTAGGCCCCGAGTCCTTTAATGTTTAAAAGACGTTTGATCGCAGCAGATCAAGCCTCGGTCTTCATGGCAATGACTTCTGATCATAACCGTTCAGAACTCGGAATTCACGACCACAGCAACGAACTGTCAAGTTCAAAGCTGGTTCCAACAGTTGTTCCTCTAGCAAACAAGACAGCTACATCACGACAAGAGTTGGAATTACTATTCCACCTTCACATAGCAATGCTGAGGACAACAGGTATATATATACAAATACAAAATCTGAAAAAAAAAATAGAAACTTTCAAAAGAATCTTCTCGTCATGTCTCTGGAATCAATAACATTTACGTGCATTAGAAAATGGTCCATTAACATGACACGTGTGTGTAATGATGTTCGAGCGAGAGTTTTCCAAATAGTTTCAAAAACATTCATTCTAATTTTCTAGATGGCTTATGTGCAAAAGTGTACATAACCCGGACTTCAAATAAAGGAAGGTTTATAACTTTTCCACCACCGAGAAAATTTAACGTTTCTCGGTCTTGACTGTTCCTACAAGACATTCAATATTTGTAGCTCAAGAAAAGGATAGTTGTACGTTTTCAGTGCGCTTACCCTTACCGTTAGAAGAGAATCCTCTAACAGATCTGGTTTTTCAAAAAATTTGAACACAATATTTTAGAGAATTTCTTCCTCGATGACAATTCAATAATCTTTCAAAAATTGGTTCAACACTCCATCCCTCACAAAGTTTTTTTCAAAAGACAACAATTTCCTCAATTGGTCCCTATTTTTGAGAGGGGAATTTTTTCGAAAAACAAAGTTTTTTAATGTTCTTTGGATACATCATCAACTACCATTCTTTGTATTCAAAACATTATCAAAAATTGTTTCCCCAAACCATTCATGCTGACCATATTTTCTCCCACAGATTTTTCAAGACATATTTTAATCACAAGGTATTTCAAAAACTAAGTGTTTATTATTTAAAATAAGGGGAGAAAATGTAATTAAAATATGATCTAATCGACTCAATGTGCTGAACAGAAAGAAAAGGTTTTATGGTTCGATCTTATACCCAACAACATCTTAATTTCACGACGATTCTGAAGTCATAAGGTGGTTAGGTTAGGAATCAATCCTATGATCCAACCAGAACCGGAGGATCTACCCAAGGATAATCCAAAGTTAGAAATAGCAGTCCTTAGGTATGATTGGAGATGAATGTATATGGGAATAATGCCGACTAAGATTGAGTTAACACTGGAACAATCACAACAAGGTGTTAGTAATGACATGATCCTTTAAAAAAAAGGATCAAGTTACAAGCGCTAAAAGTTTGATCTTATGATTTCTCAAGTCTGGAAATCCTTTTCTTTTGATGATAATAATGACATGATCCGGTTTAAAAAAAAGTTACAAGCGCTAAAAGTTTCCATTCGAGATTGGATCAAGTTACATAAAAAGA
>BQNB010001366.1:0-74256 GCA_026074375.1 Tanacetum coccineum | reverse complement strand
GATTTGTCCGAGCACCTTTAGTCTATTTGTGATGATCTTGATATCACGGTCCGTGGCAGGAAGAAGAAATAGGTTTTTTGATGTTTGTTGAGTCAATTGTAATCTAGCCTTAGTAGTATCCTCTTATGGAGTAGTTGTGCTTGTTATGTTTGCTTTTTGCCTATGTAACGGGCTAAGATTTGGGACCCACCCACATCCTTTGTACTAAATCGCTTTTTTGGGGTAATACATTTACCGGGAAAACCCTTTACCCAAAAAAGATATTGGTTAGATCACTTGAAATGTTATTCTTTTATACCAATAGAAAAATAAAGATCCTTATTTCCTCACGTGATTTTACATAGAATGACTTTCACTTGAGCCTAGCTAAAGCAATCTGGTATCCTTATTCACTTGTGTGTAGAACAACAGTTAGCAAATGGTGAATTGCTAAATTATCCGCTTCATCATTTACCCGATGATACTCTAAACAAAATTAAGTTGCTCGAGAATAGGATACCTAAAAAGTAACTCCACTTAAGCCCGAGTGTATCAGCTAAAGACGTATGTGTTTTTTCCATATCCACGTTGGGTATGTTCTTGTAAATCTAGAATAACTGCTTAGAGTATCTAAGGTGGAGTCTCCTGCGTAACGCGATCCCTTAGAATATGTGAACTCCTAAGAATTGCACCAACTGTAAACAAACTCCTGCCAACATTCATTAGAGCTCTTTAATCTGATGAGAGAGGCTCTGATAAGAGCTACAAGTATAAATTAGATCGACGATGACAGCTAATAATCTTTTACCACATAACTGTAAAAAAGTTAAAGAAAAACAAAAAAGATAAAAACTTTTACTCTACTATGCCCTCATCCTCATTCATAGAAGCTTTCTTGAACAGGTTGTCAATCATTTCTTGTAACCCATTAGAAGAGTGTTCACATCACCAATAAGATCTGCACCTATTTGTAACCGCCATTTGCACATGTAAATGGAATTTTAATCGTGACCATTGCTTAAAAATGTACTGTTTTCAAAGATTAAAACAAAAAATTAGATATATCATGAAATCCATATTAAACGCCACGATTTATAACATGCTTAAAACAACATAAAGAATAAAATTACGGAGTACCTGAGGTGGTATATTGGCTTTATAAATAAAACAAAGCCATTCCTGAATCATATCGTCTTTACGATGCAACACCCTTTTGTACACAAACCCGATGTTATTAGGATGCCAGAACCAACACACATGCCACCTGAGACATTGTCCGTTTCTATTTAGAATATTTTGGGAACGGTATGAAAATGGAACATAGGCCACATTTGTGGTAAAAAGGATAGGAGAAATAGATAAAAGGTTTTAGTAAGCGTGTCAAGTACAAAATTTGACACAATAATAAGAGGTCAATTTACGGTATCCTCGAGCACATCCACCGTCACCTTGCCATTGTTCTTAGAGAAAATTTATATCTTTTCCATCATCTCCCTTACACCAACATTAACCTGCCCATCTGACGTATCATGGATAGCGTAAATAAAAAATTGAGTGATGGCTCAGTAAATAGAAACAACATATGCATGCTTTGGCTCGGATACTACAGTAGCCACAAAAACTCAGTTAACATCGGATGACAGAATCATCACAGCCAAACAAGTGTTATCCAAATCAAATATACAAACACAACCTATGAAATATATTAAAATTTGTATCGCCCTAACTTAATGTCAGATAGTGAAAAGCATTGGTTACAACATTAAGGCGAAACGGCCAATAAATTAAGGGCAAACATTATATTGAAAGACGCATATGGAAAACATATGTTGTTTCAACATAAGCGTCATTGATACTTTGATATTTATGCGTTACAAATTTTTTTACATGACAAAAGGAACTCTAAAAAGGTTGTTGAACCACACAAGCTAAACAACTACAATATAAAATATATGTTGTTTCAATATACGAAAAGTTGCACCACCAAACAACAACGCCTGAAAACACAAAGTGCCACCGCTAAAAGTATAATCAATACCCATGATGCTGCAAGATTGTGTGACGAAAACCTTTGCCAGTACCATACGCAGAACTCCCACGATAACAACATCAATGGCAACTTGAAACTGTGAATTTAGATATAAGAGCACAACCTTGATGAGCCTCAGGACTCAAAAGACAATCAAAAACTTTTAGAACTCTAAAGATATAAGAACAAACATAAGAACACACTTATATTTTGACATAAAAAAATACACCTTACAGTCCTTACGAATATACGCAATCCATATCATAGCTTAACGATTGCGCGCGAATTTCCAAAAACCGCATTTATATTACAGAAATACAAAAAAAGACACCCACATTAGGTGCTATAAATTATAACATCCCTAAATGACTGCTCATTTTATATGCCTTATATAAGTTGTTACCACAACCGCTGATTTCATAGCCGCTATAAGGCGTGTCCTATTTGGCGTTCAAAAAAACACAGGACACACCACCTACGAAATCGGCACTTATGACTTATTATGGTTAAACAACGTCACGAGTTCTTCCATTTGGCTTGACAAAACAACACTTATCAAATCAACACTAATGACTACATATCATACTCATGATCACATAACTAGCTAATTTGACACCCAACCATCCAACCGTTTTATACAGCCAAAAAAAGAAAAACTTGAAACATCATCACAGCCAAATAAAACACAACTTCAAAGAATTATAAAATCAGTAGATTTAAGCTTAAACAAACACAAATACATGTCCAGAAATTCATAAACTAAAAAAAGCAAAACACTATGCATGAACGAATCTGATAGCAATGAATCCAGGACATGGATTCTTGAAACAACGAAACCGTATACGACCACCAAAACCTGCAGCAAGCCATATAGAATCATATAATGACGGAGCTTAAACAAACACAAACACATATTCACAGTTTCAGAAACAAAAAAAAAGCAACCACAATACCATGCATCAACGAATCTTGTAGCAACAAAACCTCAACATAGACTCTTGAAACACCAAAACCCTAATCGATTACCACTACCTCAGATATAAAACAACCAAACTAAAGAACCAATATGTGTGTTTTAGAGAGAGGAATTAGACACCCAAGACATAAATTGGTCTAATGAAATACATGTGGAGTGATAATGGAGAACATATGTACACCATGCAGTAAAGGATAAAAATCAAGTGGCACCTAATGAAACCTACTATCAACTTTTTAATCCCTTAAGTCATCGATCGGCTCGGCTTGTGAATAGTTTTGGCAAAATACGGGTCTACTAGTGAAACCCAAGCCGACCCACTCCCTCAAGCTGATCCATCAGCTCAGCGGCCTCTCAACAGTGTCGGATCCAAACCACTAGTACAAAAAGTGGATTTGGTCACACATGGGCAAAATGGAACGGCCACACATTCACATATTTATGTGGCTAAAGGTACCAAAATAGACAACATTTACTAATTAGCCACACATGAAAATTTTGATTGTGTGACCATTAGAACTGTATTGCCACATATTCGAACATTATGTGGCTAAAGGTAACTAGTAATATTATTTAGCCACATATGAATTTGGAACGCGTGACAAATACAAGGAAGCTTGAAGCATTAGTCACGATATACATATAAATAGTGACAAATATATGTCACACACTTGAACAATGTGACCAAATTGGCATATATGGTCACATGAAGTAATTTTTTATGTGTCCAAATCATACAGTCAAGTTTTGTCACACATTATTTAAGGTGACTGCTATCTTTTGCTAATTATTTGGCCACATATGAATTTAGGACGCGTGACAAATGAAAAGTAAGGTTGAATCATTAGTCACGATATACATATAAATAGTGACAAATATATGTCACACACTTGAACACTGTGACCAAATGCCATATATGGTCACACTAAACATTTTGTCACACATTATTTAAGTGTAGCCAAAATCAGTCTTCATGGTCATCTAACTTTTAATCTGTGGTTTAATTTTAGTTTGTGTTAGCTTGCCAAAAGCTAATGTGTATAGTCACATTTACTTCTACACGATCATGTGACTATATGCCTTGATAATAGACAAGCATATCACAATGTGTTACTAAATTATGTTTATGGCCACATTTAAGGTGATTATATGTGACCAATATATTCATAACAGTCACATCGTGAAGTATTCATGTGGCTATTATTTAGAACAAAATGTGAAATCGGTCATCATTAAATTTCATGCTTTGTGTGACTAAATATTACAAAAGGCCACACAAACATAAAATTCATGTGACCATTGGATGATCAATAGTCACACAAAATACACATTTCTTCACTTTAAACAACATATGGTCACACTTATTACATTTTGTCCACATATTACAAAAGGCCACACAAACATAGAATTCATGTGGCTATTGGATGATCAATAGTCACACAAAATACACATTTCTTCGCTTTAAACAGTATATGGTCACACTTATTAACACTTTTGGTCACTTCATGCTTAATTGTATGTGACTAAATACAAAAAAAATGCTTTGTGTGACTAAATATTACAAAAGGCCACACAAACATAAAATTCATGTGGCCATTGGATGAACAATAGTCACACAAAATACACATTTCTTCACTTTAAACAACATATGGTCACACTTATTAACACTTTTGGCCACTTTATGCTTAATTATATGTGACTAAATACAAAAAAAACATGCTTTGTGTGACTAAATATTAGAAAAGGCCACACAAACATTAAATTCATGTGGCCATTGGATGATCAATAGTCACACAAAATACACATTTCTTCACTTTAAACAGTATATGGTCACACTTATTAACACTTTTGGTCACTTTATCCAGTACATATGGTCACGTAACTTAATATGTGTGTTTAAAGTTTAGTTTGTGTTAGCTTGCCAAAAGCTAATG
Source organism: Tanacetum coccineum (assembly GCA_026074375.1). Taxonomy (NCBI): domain Eukaryota; kingdom Viridiplantae; phylum Streptophyta; class Magnoliopsida; order Asterales; family Asteraceae; genus Tanacetum; species Tanacetum coccineum. Next base: position 69,338 of record BQNB010001366.1, on the reverse strand, counting down.
TGTATAGTCACATTTACTTCTAGCACGATCATGTGACTATATGCCTTTACAATAGCCACAACATATCACAAATGTGTGACTAAATTATGTTTATGGCCACATTTAAGGTGATTATATGTGACCAATATATTCATAACAGTCACATCGTGAAGTATTCATGTGGCTATTATTTAGAGCAAAATGTGAAATCGGTTATCATTAAATTTCATATTAGTCACATTGAGTGTTTGTGTGTGTAAATTCATAATGTCATATATGGTCACATGAAGTATTTGTTTATGTGTCTAAATCATGGACTCAAGTTTTGTCACACATTATTTAAGTGTAGCAAAAAACCTGTACATATGGTCACATTATTAAGCCTAAACTACTTTTAGGTTTTAAAAAATAAAAACAAGAAAATAAAAAAGGATGTTACACCCCAGCGAGAATCGAACCTGCGACCTCCCTTACGAAAGTCAAACGGGTTACCATCTTGCCAGAGTAACCTATTCGTTAATGTTATGCATTTCCTCAGCTTAAAGAGTGCTTATAGAAACTCCTTATTAAACCGTGGCTTTTTCTCCCTCTACTTATTTTCAACTTATTTCACTTTTAAAATTTTGAATTTAGCAAAACTAAATAAGTTGTAGCTTATTTGGTTTAAAGCTTTTTCGGTGCAGCTTATTTTTAAGCTAAAGCTTTTTTAATAAAAGTTTTCATTATTAAATATAGTTTCAGTTTATAAAAAGTTTACAATTTTAATTAATAAAAATAGTAGTTTTTAGATTAGCTTACTATTAAGCTAGCTTATTTCTTATTATCTAATGCTTAATATTTGCTCAGTTTTTTGTTTGTCTCACTTCACTTTCTCTAAGGTAGGGGTGAGCATCAGTCCAAAACCGGACCGGACCGGACCGAGACCGAATTGGTCTAAAACATCGGACCGAGGGCCGGATCAAAATGGTACGGTCCGGTCCAGGTCAGCCCGGTCCGGTTCAGTCTTCGGTCCGGTCCGGTCTGGTCCTATAAGGCATAATGTTCGGGTTTTTTTGTAAGACCGACTGGACCGGACCGGACCGACCGGACTGAAGACCGAATTGGTCCAAAATGCCAGACCGAGGACCGGACAGAGCAGCATAAAGGAATGTGTTTTGCATTCTTCTTTGTTGCTGAGAATGAACCAGAACAAGATATTGATCTATGAGACTTAGACCGAGTTTGATCAGTTTTAGAGATGGAAAGAATTGGACTTTAAGTGGCAAATGCTAAGCTCTCCTTGAGGATTACAGATTTGAAAGAAGCAGGGACGAAAGATAAACTAAAACAAACTGCAACCTACCAATTTGACAGTAGAAGGTTACGATGCTACAATTCCTTCAAAATTTGGTACATTTGCTAGGGAGTGGTAATGTAAGATAGTTGAATGAATAAGCCAGGTATTTGCTTTATTTAAAGTGTCACAGAATGTTCAAATAGACGAACCAAACCTTTGGTCACATTGATTTCCATGGTGAATTGGTCTTATCATGCGGCAGAAAAACAAGACTGTGAGTTTGAGAAGGTAATGAGATGATGGCTGGACTTCATTCTGTAATAATGGTTGTGCTATGTTTCTGAGGCTGCTGCTGATGGATGGTAATGGGGATTTCTCCTAAGGTACAAAACTGTCCTCTTGCTGATGATACTAAAATTAATGATCTGAATAATAATGTATAATAATCTTGAAAAATTGTATAATGATTTGTTACCTAAAGTTCAGGCATATCAGACTTCTGATAAAACAATAGAATCACAAAAAGATGGTACCATAAAACTCAGGATTTCATAAGAAGAATATAATTAGTATTTTATCTACTACTATGAAAACACCACTACAAACTGAGTTTATACTGAAAAATTTACATGAACAGGCACAAAAAGAAACGAAAGAATGGGAAGTTAAGTTTGAACGACATTAGCTAGATTTAAAATAGAAGGATGGTCTTCCCAGGAACTTGAAAAGTTGATAAATAGCTTCTATGTCTACAAAAAACTAAAATTGGTCTAAGGATTATAAAAAGAGTACATTGGAAAAGACTTAAGTTTTGATTTGTCCTACATCCTAGTTCCAAAGTACCCGAACCTGTTGAGGAGGTTAAACGTCTTTACACATTGGATGTCAAGGCTGGGGAAATGCATGCATTCCTCCCCCTCCATCACAGGAACTTATATGCCCACCCCATACAAGACCTGACTAGAGGAAACACATGTAAGTTGTGGTACAAAGTCTGATAATAAAACTTCAGAAACTCTTATAGAATCTCATGACTTTGTCTCTGTGATACATGATAATCTTCAGACTCAAGAGACATAAGCATCCTGGGATTCAAGCCTCAAGACCAAGACCAAAGACTTCCCACCTGCTGTTTATATCAAACTTCCAGAGTCTGCATGTTGAAGACCCGAAATTCCCACTGCTGGCATCCCTATATTTCTTGTTAGAGAATGTAAAATCTCCTAGGATCTTTTGTAAAAAAAGTGGCATGAACAATATGAATGTGTGTAAAAAACACATTCCTGTGCGTGTTAAAAATTTTTTGTTTGTGTAGTAAGATTGCATTTGAATAAAGATTGTGACTTTAATAATTTTTTGTGTTGAGTCTTGGTCCCCTTGTAAATCAAAAGACAGCAGTCTGTTTACCAGCTGGTAGTAGAAATTCACCAGCATTCAGATACTGCCTGGTGGATCTTTCCTGCATCAAGTAGAAACAGACCAGCATTAATTATGCTGAGACCAAATCCTGCTGGTGGTCAAAAAGGCCAGCACCTGTTTCTGCTGTAGACAAATTTTTCTGTTTGTTGGCTTAATCATTCTGCTTGACCAAATTTCAGACCATTCATCTGTATATTTTTAATAATATGTATTGGCCTAAACTATATGACCCTATGTATATGAATAAGGGACGATGGGGTACTGCTGTCAAGACCTCTCAGTTTACTCTTTTGAGGGAAAAAAAGCCACAATTTTGGGGGTCCAAGAGAATATGGTGGCATCTTATCAATCCACACCATAATAGACTAAATTAGCACCAAATAAGCTGATAATAAGCTACAAATAAGCAGATTCAATATTAAGCTAAAACTTGAAGGAAAATTAAACTTACAATAAGCCTTTGCACAAACAAGGCTAATAATGCTCGAGGAGCTACTCAAAGCTCTAGCTTATCACAAGGATAAGCTAGTAAAAGTCCCATAAGCTCTTCCATTGTAAGCTTATCATCCAAAAAGCTTAGATCCATATAGCTTAGGTATTAATCTGATTTTAAGAGTTTAAGTATATTAAATGACTAATTTGAGCTCAATCTGAGCTTAGAGACTCAGAGAGCTTATGAAGAGCTTATAAGAGTAGCTTGTGAAACAGTTGAACAAAAGCATTTGAGATATATAAAAGCTTATAGGTAAAAACAGATTGTGAACAAGTAAACTATGATTTTATTGATTTAAAACTGAATACAAAACTTTGAAAATGAAAATTACAAGAGCAAGTTACATGAAAATGAAAATTTTACTAAAAAACGGGAAAAAGGAGATGTTGTGTGTGTGAGGCTTGCTCTCTATTTATAGCCTTGGAGTGAAGCTTCTAGGAGTCTAGCCCGCTCCTCTTATCCATGATCTTAGCCCTTAATCCTTTGATCTCATTTATGGTCCGTTGGATTGATATGATGAGCACACGGATTGCCAACGTGGCATTCCGTGTGTCAGAGTACTTGTGCTTCTTTTGCACTAAATTTAGTGCAAAATCTTGTCATTGGTGTGTTTCTTTGGATACACGCGTGGCATTCCTTGAGGGATTCAACCAATGGGAGGCTTTGAATGACGTTTTCCTTAGCTGAGATGGCACATAGTACTTGAATCTTCTATCCCTGCTGTCAATTTCAATTACCCCTTTGTTTTTGATGGGTAACTCGTCGAGAACGACGATGAACAGTAAAAGGGATTACGCGCCCTTTTTTAACTGTTAGACGTTAGTTGGGGGTGTTTGACTCGGGGGTTTGGGTCGTTGACCTGGGTTGGGTTTTATTAAAATGATATTGGGCCGTGGGTGTTTGTTTGGGTTATTATAGAAAGATAACGACCGTTATCTCTTTATATTTAAAGAGATAACGGTTGTTAGGGCTTTAGGGGTTTTTTTATGTAAAATGGTTATACTTAAGGGACTGTTTTGGTAAGTTTTAGGATTTTGTTTTCTTGTGGTTGACCAGTTGACCAAGTTTGACTTTGAGTTGACCATTTGCTAGAGACTTCCGGCTCTTTTGCACTCTTTCCTTTCCCGTGTTCGTGTTTGTCCGGTTTTGACCATTTTCTTGTGGTTTTTGCAACATCCGTACCTATACATTCATATACAACAAAATACACATATAACAAATACTAAGTATATTTTGCACATTTTTGATCATTTAAGTGCATTTTGGATTTAATAAAAGGAATGTATTCTCACAAGATAAAAAAAATTCCCCCCAAGAAAAATTCCCCCAACTAAGCGATTCGTGTACTCACCGCAATATTATATGCTCTAAATCCAAATACATCAAAACTTCCTCCCCAAACTAAATCTTTAAAAAGTAGCAAAGACTTTTGTGGGGAGAGTTAAGAAATCACAAGTTTTAAAACACCCCATTTTCCCATTTTTCAAAACTTTTTCCATTTTTTTTATATATAAATAAACTTAGAATATTCCGACTTTTGTTATTTCCATAACTGTTAGGGATCATAGAACAAGATGCATTTCAATCTGAGAATGCCCCAAAAAGGATAAATTCATCGTTCCCGACTTTTCACTTATCCAAACCAAGCTTAAACGAAATCACAGTTAAATATCTGTTGGGAATAATTGAAAAACGACTAAGTGTCGTTTCTGCCTTTTAAGAGATAAGTTCATATTCTGCTGACGCATAAGTTAAATCCTGCTGATAGTTTCTACATGTCAAAGTGTCTCCGTTCAGCTACAAGATATAATACAGCAGGTCATGTTCTTGTTTATGCTGACAGAGATACAATCCTGCTGTCAGTTCATCTGTTTCTGCTGACTTCATCCCTGTATATGCTGATGAGTCTACACTTCCTCCTGGTCAATCATTGGGCTCAAGTGCAAACACCACACGATTTCCACTCCCTTCTGATGTGTGCATGGATCAACTCTCATCTGGCATCTTCACATCTTCCTCTTATGATGATGACTTTAGTGCTACTCTTACAAATTTAGCACCTGTTGTTGACGTAAATCCAGTTCCTACAAGAAGGGTGAATACAATTCATCCTCAGTCACAGATTCTTGGTGATCTCGCTTCTCCAGTTCTGACAAGAAGCAGAGCTCAAAAATCCAAGTTTGGTGAAAGTGCTTTCATTGGTCTAGTTCAAGATCAAACAAATGACCATCATACAATCAACTTCATTGTCATTTGGTTGCTTCCTTTGCTCAGTAAACCAACTAGACTAGCTAAATCACTTAGGATCCTGATTGGTTTGCTGCTATGCAAACAGATGCAAGCAATTCATCAACCAGGCAAGTAAGGAAACTTGTCCCTTTACCATGAGGCAAACCTCAATCGGGACCTTGAAAATGATTTGAAGAACAAGAAGGGATGCCAGATGAATAATTGTACGATAAAGCACGTAGTTTGCACAGGGACACAGACAAGCGAGGAGGGCATTGATTATGATGAGTAATTGCCACCAGTGGCCAGAATAGAGGCAATCAGACTGTTTTTTATGGCTTTTGCTTCTATATGGGCTTCTTTGTATATCAAGATGATTTAAGATTGCCCCTTTCTCCTATGGAGAAATTGAAGACGAAGTGTATGTCACTTATCCTAAAGTCTTTGAAGATCCCTACTTCCCAAAAGCATGATGTACAGAGTGGTTAAAGCTTTGTATGGACCTTCATCATGCACCTAGAGCCTGTATAATCAAATGTCCCGTCTTTTCTGTTACAACACAATTACAGAAGAGGTACTATTGACAAGACGCTTTTCATCAAGAAAGATTCCAGGGATATAATTTTGGTACAGGTTTATGTGGATGATATCATTTTTGGATCCACCAATACAAGCCTGGTGTGCAAAAATTGATTGATGAAAGGTAAATTTGAAATGAGTGCTATGGGAGAGATGACTTTCTTCTTAGGTCTACAGGTGAAACAGTTGCCTGATGGTATTTTTATCAGCCAAGACAAGTATGTTAAAGACATGCTTACAAAGTTTGACATGGAATCTGTAAGAACTGCAACAACACCCTATGAAGCTGCTAAGACCAAATTGAAAGATGAAACTGATCCTCCAGTTAATGTACATTTGTACAGATCCATGATTGGTTCACTTATGTATCTCACAGCTTCAAGACCTGACATAATGTTTGCAGTTAGTGCTTGTTCCAGACATCAAGTTACTCCACTGACTTCTCATCTGAATGCAGTCAAGAAGATTTTCAAGTATCTAAAAGGGCAACCAAAATTAGGCTTGTGGTACCCTAAAGATTCTCCTTTTCAGTTGGAAGCCTACAGTGACAGTGATTATGCTGGTTCTCATGGTGATAGGAAATCCACTACAGGTGGATGTCAATTTCTGGGCAGAAGGTTAATTTCATGGCAGTGCAAGAAGCAGACTATTGTGGCTACTTCTTCAACAGAAGCCGAGTATGTTGCTGCTGCTAGCTGCTGTGCACAGGTACTCTGGATTCAGAACCAGTTGCTGGATTATGGATTCAACTTCATGAATACCAAAATCTTCATAGACAACCAGAGCACCATATGCATTGTGAAGAACCCAGTCTTTCATCAGAGGACCAAGCATATTGAGATTAGGCATCACTTTATAAGAGATGCCAATGAGAAGAACTTGATACAGGTGCTGAAGATTCACACCGATGATAATGTGGCTGATTTACTGACCAAGGCATTTGATGGACCAAGATTTGAGTATCTGGTGGTCCATATTGGGATGGTGAATCCCTCTTTCGTGAATTGAGGGGAGGTATAAGCCTAAGGGGAGGCTTGTTGTTGTATACTTGTATATTCTAACTTTCTTGCAGGTGGATATGGTGTTTTGTGGGATATTATTTTCTTGTGATTGCAGGTAGTCAATACGGCTGCTAGTTGTACATTCTTCCTGCTGACAGGCTGGTTTCTGCTGGTAGTACTATGATTCTGCTGGTGGATTCATTTCTACTGATAGGGTGTGTGTTCCTGCTGTGTGCATGGTTTCTGCTGTTGGTTGACTCTTTCTGCTGGCTGAATACATTCATGCTGCTGGAGTTGTTTATGCTGTCAATACATCTATTTATGCTGCTGAACTGGTTTGTGCTGGTAGTATCATGTTTCTGCTGGCTGATTTATTTCTGCTGGTAGTAACTTGTTTCTGCTGTCTCAACTTAGTTTCTGCTGTGCTCAGTTTGATATTGCTGGTTGGTTGGTCTCTGCCACTAGTCACTTAGTTTCTGCTGGTAGTCTCCAATCATGCTGGTGTAACAATGTATCTGCTGAATGAATAGTTTGTGCTGCTCATATATTAATTCTGCTGCTTGACTTATTCCTGCTGGCTTTAAGAGTGGTTACAGATGGTTGACTTTATACCTGTTGGTCTTAAAAATGGAAGTTGCATAGTTTTCGTTTTAAATCTATTTTAAATGGTGATTGGCGGTTACCATTTGCCTGAACAGGTGGCGTACAAGTTGCTTTTCACTTAATTATTTCAAATTCTAAGGTTAAAATTTTACCAATCAAATTAAAAGGTTATCTTTTCATAAATTGGGCAAAATTAACCTAATTAATCGCAAATCAATTTTTAATCTTTCCCACACATACACCAAAATCATTTGCCTCTGTATACTCTGTATCTTCAACCTAAATTCAATCATCACCAATGTCGGCACTCAAGTACAAAGATGATCACAACAAGATCGCATATTTGGGAAGGGAAAGAGGCTGCGAGGACTTCACAGATATCCTCAGTTATTTGGACCACTCTCCGTTAAGGTACGCTTTGACTCATGACCCTCCGGTCGTGTTTGACTCATTGGTCAAACAATTTTGGGCAACAGCTGTTGTTCGCCCAAATGCTGCTGGGTCTCATGACCTAGTCGCCACTATTGACGGCCGTGAGGTGGTCGTAACTGAGTCTCTCATTAGGACTCAGTTACAATTTGACGATGCCAATGGCATTTTTGACATGCCCATTAATGATATTCTTGAGGGTATGAGGGTTATTGGGTATCCGACGGATCGGACTCTCACTTTTCTTAAGATCCATTTATCTCCTCAATGGAGATTTTTGGTGCACACCATTATGCACTGTCTGAGTCCTAAGTCTGGTGGTTGGAATCAGTTTCCGAGTTCCATTGCCACAGCTCTTATTTGTTTGTCGACTGGTAGGGTATATAACTTCTCTCGATTTATTTTAGAGGGGATGATTGGGAATCTTAAGGCTAAAAAGAATAAATTTTTAATGTACCCAAGGTTTTTACAAATGATTGTGGCATTAGAGACAGCTGACCGCACCCCTAGACCAACATTTGCCTTTACTAGGAAAATGTTTGCGAATATGAAATTCAAATGGGAGGGTCAGCCAATACCTTTGACACCCCCCATGCTTGCCATTGCTGCTGCTGGTGATGATGCTGCTAATGAGGACAATGCTGCTGTCAATGAAGCTGCTGGTAGTGCAGCTGAGGCACCCCTTGTACCTCACTCTCCTCCGGTTTCCCCTGTCCGGGAACCCACACCGGAGCAGCAGCCTGTATCTGAGAGACCACCCTCTCCTTCACCTACCATTCCTGAGACAGAATGGGTTGTCCCTAACCCTGTCTCACCTGTTACTGACTGGAGACCATGGCCTTATGTTCCTGTACATTCTCCCATTCGGGACCCTACTCCTGAGCCTATGTCTCCACCTACCCCGCCAGCTCAGACCCTTATTTTTGAGGAGCCATTCGTGTTTGGCCCTGAACCTAGACCAGCTGGGTATGTGGACCCTGATCTTATTGAACCAATTATTTTTGGCCCACAGCCCAGACCCCTTGGTTATGTTGACCCTGACTTTGTGGAACCCATTATCTTTGGTCCCCAACCTAGGCCTGACACCTATCTTGAGCCTGAGGACCTTGATAATATCACTTCCATGGAAGATGACACCACTCATGGTGGATTCTATGAGGAGTCACCTGTTCGGCCCGATGATGCTCATACACCAACAGCCGATGCTGCTGGTAGGGCAGAGGACCCTACTCTTCTAACTAGTTTATCTGCAAAGCTTGACAGGTGTATGGGACGTATTGACTCCTTGGAAACGGAGTTGGGTAAGTCGAAGAAGATAATGGGGGTGCTATTTTGACTCTTGTTTCCAGAGTCAAGAAGTTAGAGAAAACCGTTAAAAAGATGCGGGACACACGGTTGGTGGTTGATGCCTCAACAGAGGAAGGGGATGTGGACATTCAGGATGATATTGACCTTGATGGATTATCACGTATGGCATCTGCAGCTCTAGGTCAACCTGCTGTTCCTTCTGATGATGTGGAGGAACGAGAAGAAGAGGAGGTTCCTCTAAGGCGTAAGAGGTCTGCTTATCGCCGTGCCAGGACAGAGTTTACTACTCCAGCCTTTGAGCAGTTTCGAGCTAATATTTCTGCTGGTGTCCTTCCTCACACAGCAGTCCCTGAACCTGCTGGTCTTTCTGTTGCTGCTGATAAAGGAAAGGCTCCTCTGCCTGAGTTGGATATTCCTGCTGAGTTTGTTGCAGAGGATGCACAAGCCAGGAAACGATTCGAGGAAGAACAGGCTAGTGAGCGGTTGGTTCAAAGGTTACGGGCTGAGGATTTGGCTCAGGAGGACTTGCCAAATGTTTCTGAAGAGCGCGCAAAGGAATTAGACGATCTCATGATGCGTATGACAGAAACAGACTGGTTGAACTTGATGATGCAAGTTGGCTCTAATCCTGCATTGGCAAAAGAATTGTTGGGCGCTGATGTAAACGAGGGGAACTTTATTGAGCGCATGACTGCTGTTAAGGAACGGAAGAAGCGAGCCTTGGCAGATTTACGGTATCGAGCTCTCAAGGGTAAGCCATTGAAGAAATCTGAGGTCACACAGCTGATGCGCAACTTGGTTAAAAATCAATGGTGTGCAGCTCATAATGGTACCATCACAATGAAAGACGTCAAGGCTATGAATCAAAAACAGTTGGTTGAAGAGTACGAGTATATTTGTAGACGCCTTGAAAAGGATCGCTTGTTGAGTGCTCAGTACAACCTGTTTCGACCCAAGCCTGCCATTACTGAGCCTCCTTCTAAGAGACAAAGGGTTGAACGTGCTTCTTCACATCCAGCTAGTGTTCCTGCTGCTACAACTCATACTGCTGATGATCCTGATTCTACTGGTGGTGGTAGTTCTAATCCTGCTGGTGGTGCATTTGGTGCTCCAGTTACTGACACTACTGTCCCTACTCCAGCAGCCACGGATTCTGCTGGTTCACGCCGTGAGTTTGGAGTTTCACCGTTTGAAGATTCTGCTGGTAGTTCTTCACTGTCAAATGTCTCTACTAATCACATACCAATTGACGTTTTGTTTGAATTCACATCAGGAGGTATTAATGACTTTTTCCTAGATAGTGATGAGGACGAGCAGATTGGTATGTCTCGAGTTGTTGCTGACCCTGACTCGGATGATGAAGTGCTTGCTGAGATTATCTTTTGGGGCAAGTCTATTTTGGGTAATGGTGTTGTGTTGGTGGACAAGCTTCCTGATGATGAGATTGTTGATCCACGGGTTAAGGTGGAAACTGTTTCTGATTATGCCTCTTCTCCTTCTCGGAATCGTCGTAAACATCTTGGGGTGAGGAGTGATGACTGCCTATGGGATAAACCTGTTGAGGATTTTTTTCAGTTCTGAGAGTGAGAGTGATGATGACATGGGGAATTATATTCCTCCTCTTCCATATGGTGAATTTAAAGATTGGGAGATGGTGCGTTGCCCGCCTGGTAACAGTTATATTCATGTTTATTATCAGCAGAACAGGCGGCAAAAGTACTTTACCTACTTGAAACAGTTGCTTCCTCATGTTTATCGTGAGGATATTCTTCTTTTGCGACGACGGATGAATAGGTACTTTCGGTTAAACCCAGATGTAAACATTGGTTTAGACCTCTGGAGGGATGTGGATATGTTGTGTCAGTCACTTCATTCGGATGACGTGGAAGATTTTTGGCGTACACAAGATGAATGGATTGTGAGTAGCTGGAAGTTGTATCCCAAGAGCTCTGTTCATGTCCTGGATTTAACGAATGGGAAGACTGTGTATATGTTTGTGGACAAATTCTATCCTATCCGGGCAACTCTGCTTGAACGGATGTTACGCCACAGGCTCACAGTTCCACCCTCATATTGTCGGGATATTTTTGTTGCTGGGAATGTTATTCAGACGGTTCAGACGGGCTTACGACAAGCATATGAGTGTCTTGCATCTGCTCCTATGTAAGTTATTTCTGAGTTAGTGTTTGTAGATTCTATTCGTTTCGTTAGTTTAAAAAAAAATAAAAAATTAATATATATTTTTTTTAGATTTAGATACATCCCTGTAATAGTCTAGTGTTATATTCCTTTGGTGTTAGTGCTTGCACTGCACGACAAATGGTTTTCAGCTCACCATGGCTAACCGCCAAGAAAGAGTCTGGCTCACCATTGCAAACGGCTTTGGTGTGTAACTCAAATCCGTTGATAGCTGTAAGGGTTTGCTAAAAATCCTATGGCCTTCACTCACCATGTTCTTGTAACAAAGAGTGGCTAGTCCAAGAGGGTACGGCTCTTGGTAAAGACTTTCTCAAATCCGTTGATAGTTGACAATTTACTAAAAATTGTATGGTTATCGACTCACCATATTACTCTGTGTATGAAGAGTTGGCTAGTCCTGAGCAAACGGCTACAGGTAAAGACATGTCAAATCCGTTGTATGGCTGTGACGGTTTGCCAAAAACTGTTAGGGTATTCCAATTCACCCTTGATTCACGTTCTGAGAAATTGGACTGGTTTTTGTTACACCAGGGTGTTTGTTTTCAACCTCAAATATCATACTAGCCCAAGAGTGAGTAGCTACTTGGTAAAGGCTTATCAAATCTACTTATGTTGCTGCAAAGACTGGAAGCTGCTGTTCTTTGATGTTGCTACTTCATTTGATTCTGCTGTTCATCGAGTTCATGCTGTTTCATTTGATGCTGCTGTTTTGGATGTTGCTGCTACGGTTTCTGCTGCTTGTATTGTTGCTGCTGGTTACATTGTATCTGCTGGTATTTGTGATGCTGCTGGTTCGTTTGTTCTTGCTGTCTTCATCTATATTTGCTGATTACTTTGTTTCTGCTGCTACTCAATCCTCTTGCTTCGAGAAGATCTATCTTGAAATTGGAAATAACGGGAGTACAAAACAAAGTTTTGGGAAGATGTTAGGGAATTATGAACGATTAGTGTCGTTTCTGCTGTTAGAGATGTTCGTTTCTGCTGATGGCATTAAGTGATTCCTGCTGGTCGTTTGTCACCATTTCTGCTGACAGATATAGAATCTGCTGATCTTATTTATAGACGTGATTATTGTATTGCAAGATTATAGGAGTTATATTAGGAAGAGATTGATGATCATATCTCTTACGCGTATTATGAGATATTTTAGGAAGAGATGATGTATTCTCTTACGCGTTTTTAGGAATATAATACAATTGATCCCTCTATGGATCTCTTATTGATAATAAATTGTTTTTATATTCGTAAACGGTGCAAACCTTAATGCTGTAGGTTTCTTTTATAGAGAAGAAACCTCTAAATTGCAACAAAGATTCCTAAAAACGCAGGGGTAAGAGATATACAGCACTCTATTCCTAAATATCTCATAAAAACGCGTAAGAGATATACATCAATCTCTTCCTAATATATCTCCTATAATTCCTGCATACAATAATCACGTCTATAAATAAGATCAGCAGATTCTATATCTGTCAGCAGAAATGAGAACATGACCAGCAGGAACATAATCAGCAGGAACCACTTAATGCCATCAGCAGAAACGAACATCTCTAACAGAAGAGATACGACACTTAGTCGTTTTTTAATTATTCCTAACAATCATCCCCTAAACTTGGTTTTTGACTCAGTTAATTCCAAAGTATTCAAGGGATAAGCATCATCACGTAGCAAGAGGATTGAGTAGAGTTAGAAACAAAGTAGTCTGCAATTATAGATGAGGGACAGCAAGAACAAAAGAAAAAGCAGCCATCAACAAATCTACATATACAAGTGTAAACCAGAGCAACAATACAAGCAGCAGAAACCGTAGCAGCAACATCCAAAACAGCAGCATCAAATGAAACAGCATGAACTCGATGAACAGCAGAATCAAATGAAGTAGCAACATCAAAGAACAGCAGCTTCCAGTCTTTTTGCAGCAACTAAGTAGATTTGATAAGCCTTTACCAAGTAGCTACTCACCCATGGGCTAGTTGATACTTTGGTTGAAAACAACACTCCCTGGTTACAAAACCAGTTTCCAAATTTCTAGAACAGTGAATCCAAGGTGAAATGGGAATACCCCTAACAGTTTTTGGCAAACCGGTCACAGCCTAACAACGATTTGACATGTCTTTACCTGTAGCAGTTTTGCTCAGGACTAGCCAACTCTTCATACACAGAGTAATTATGGAGATCTGGTTACCATTCAATTTTTAGTAATTGTCAAACTAATAAACGGATTTAGGAGAAAGTCTTTACAAGAGACGTTCCCTCTTGGATAGTCATTTTTCATCCAAACTGGAACATGAAAATGATTCCATCCAGGTTTTAGGTAACCTGGCAACCAATCACGGATTTGAGGAAGGTCTTTTACCAAGAGCAGATACCTCTTGGACTAGCCACTCTTTGTTACAAGAACATGGTGAGTGAAGGCCATAGGATTTTTAGCAAACCCTTACAGCTATCAACGGATTTGAGTTACACACCAAAGCCGTTTGCAATGGTGAGCCATACTCTTTCTTGGCTGTTAGCCATGGTGAGCTGATGGAAAACACATTTTGGTCGTGCAGTGCAAGCATAACACCAAAAATATGCAACACTATATCTTTACTATACTATTACAGGGATGTATCTAAATCTAAGGATGTTAATTGCTATATATATATATATATTTTTTAAAATAAACTAACTAAACTATTGAAGTAAATACAAACAGTAACTCAGAAGCAACTTACATAGGAGCAGATGCAATACACTCATATGCTTGCCTTAAACCAGCCTGGACCGCCTGAATGATATTCCCAGCAACAACAACATCCCGACAATATGAGGGAGGAACTGTGAGCCTGTGGCGTAACATACGTTCAAGCAGTGTTGCCCGGATAGGATAGAACTTGTCCACAAACATATACACAGTCTTCCCATTCGTCAAATCCAGGACATGAACAGAACTCTTAGGATACAACTTCCAGTACTCATAATTCCATTTCTTGTGTATGCCAAAAGTCTTCCATATCATCAGAATGAAGTGACTGACACAACATATTCACATCCCTCCAGAGTTCTAAACCAACATCCACTTCTGGGTTTAACCGAAAGTACCTATTCATCTGTCGACGCAAAAGAAGGAGATCCTTACGATAGACATGAGGTAGCAACTCTTTCCACAATAGTGTAAAAGTACTTTTGCCGCCTGTTTCTCTTGATGATATTCTATGAGTATAAGTGTTACGAAATGGGGAAACTCAAATTTTCTCCCAATCTTTCAAATGCACCATATGGAAGAGGGGGAGGGAATATAATCTCCAGGTAATCATCACCCTCACTCTCAGAACTGAAAAAGTCCTCAACAGGTTTATCCCATAGGAAGTCATCACTTCTCACCCCAAGATGTTTACGACGAGACCGATGAGGAGAAGAGGCAGACTCAAAAACGGTTTCAACCTTAACCGTGGATAACAATATCATAATCAGGTAGCTTGTCCCAGCAACAACACCACTCACAGAATTAGGACTTACCCCTAAAAGATAATCTCAGCAATCACTTCGTCATCTGAGTCAGGGTCAGCAACAACTCGTGACATACCAATCTGCTCTTCCTCATCACTTTTAAGGAAAAACTCATTAATACCCCCTGATGTGGATTCAAACAGGACAACAATTGGTATTTGATCAGTAGATACATTGGACGGTGAAGGTCACCTGCAATGGAGGGAGGGAAGTTGAAGACCAATCAGCAGAAATCTACAAACTAGTGAAACCATAGCTGTGCCTATACCAGCAGGTATCCATAGTGCTGTTAGTGGTGACCGTAGAGTCAGTATGGAGCACCAAATGCACCAACAGCAGGATTAGAACTACCTCCAAACAGTAGAATCAGGATCATCAACAGGTCGATTCATAGCAGCAGGAAACACTAGCTGACTGATGAAGAACCTCGTTCATCCTTTGTCTCTATAGAAGGAGGCTCAGTTATGGCAGGGCTTGGTCGAAAAAGGTTGTTTATACTGAGCACTCAAGAAGCGATCCTTGTCCAAAACGTCTGCAAATATACTCGTTACACTTCAATCGCTATTGTGCATCATAGACCTTGACGTCTTTCATCGAGATGGTTCACCATTATTGAGCTGCACACCATTGATTCTTAACCAAGTTAATCGTAGCACTCAAGTGGGTAAGCCGATGAAGAAATCTGAGGTAACACAGATGATGCGCAACTTGGTTAAGAATCAATGGTGTGCAGTTATAATGGTACCTTCACAGATTGAAAGCAATCAAGGCTTGAATGCACAATAGCTGATTTGAAGTGTTACGAGTATATTTGCAGAGTATGAAAAGGATCGCTTCTGTGAGTGCTCAGTTACAACCTTTTTCGACCCAAGCCCTGCCATTACTGAGCCTCCTTCTAAGAGACAAGGTTGAACGTGTTTCTTCTAAGTCAGCTAGTGTTCTGACTGCTATGTATCTACCTGTTTGATGATCCTGATTCTACTGGTGGTGGTAGTTCTAATCCTGCTGGTGGTGCATTTGGTGCTCCAGTTACTGACTCTACTGTCACCACTACACAGCTATGGATTCTGCTGGTACAGCAGCAGCTATGGTTTCACCGTTTGCAGATTCTGCTGATGATTCTTCAACTTCCCTCTCCTCCATTGCAGGTGGACCTTCACCGTCCAATGTATCTACTGATCAAATACCAATTGATGTCCTGTTTGAATACACATCAGGGGGTATTAATGAGTTTTTCCTTAAAAGTGATGAGACTCCTTCATTAACACACGAAAGGAAAATAATAATTTATAAAGAAAAAAAAAACCCAACTTAAAGAAAATTTAAATAATCAATTTAAAAACAAAAACTACCCTACGCTTATCAAAGACCTCCTTCCCACACCTACATCAACTGACTAAAGAGCAGATTGTATGTCACGAGTTGTTGCTGACCCTGACTCGGATGACGAAGTGTTTGCTGAGATTATCTTTCGGGGTAAGTCTATTTCTGGTGATGGTGTTGTGTTTGTGGACAAGCTACCTGATGATGAGATTGTTGATCCACGGGTTAAAGTTGAAACCGTTTCTGAGTCTGCCTCTTCTCCTCCTCGGTCTCGTCGTAAACATCTTGGGGTGAGAAGTGATGGGGAAATTTTTTTTTGTTTTTTCCATTTATGGGGGGGGGGGATAAACCTGTGAGGAATTTTTCTCTTCTGAGAGTGAGAGTGATGATGACATGGAGAATTATATTCCCCCTCTTCCATATGGTGCATTTAAAGATTGGGAGATTGTGAGTTGTCCACTTCGTAACACTTATACTCATGTTTATCATCAGGAGAACAGGCGGCGAAAGTACTTTACCTACTTGAATTGAGTTGCTACCTCATGTTTGTCGTGAGGATCTCCTTCTTTGGCGTCGACAGATGAATAGGTACTTTCGGTTACACCAGAAGTAGATATTGGTGTTTGACTCTGGAGGGTGGGAATATGTTGTGTCAGTCACTTCATTCTGATGACGTGGAAGACTTTTGGCGTACACAAGATGATTGGATTGTGAGTAGCTGGAAGTTGTACCCTAAGAGTTCTGTTCATGTTCTGGATTTGACGAATGGGAAGACTGTGTATATGTTTGTGGACAAGTTTTTTCCTATAGGGCAACACTGCTTGAACGCGATGTTACGCCACAGGCTCACAGTTCCACCCTCATACTGTCGGGATGTTGTTGTTGCTGGGAATATCATTCAGATGGTCCAGGCTGGCTTGCGAGAATCCTATGAGTGTGTTGCCTCTGCTCCTTTGTAAGTTTGTGTATTAGTTAGTGTTTGTTTTCCATAGTTTCGTTAGCCTTATTTATTTAAAAAAAAAAAAAAACATATCATAATTTTGACTCTTAGTTAGTGTTATTCTGTTAGCATCGTGTTGTATAGTTTTTGTGTTAGTGCTTGCACTGCACGACAAATGGTTTTTAACTCACCATGGCTAACACCCAAGAAAGAGTCTGGCTCACCTTTGCAAACGGCTTTGGTGTGTTTCTCAAATCCGTTGATAGCTGTAAGGGTTTGCTAAAAATCCTATGGCCTTCACTCACCATGTTCTTGTAACAAAGAGTGGCTAGTCCAAGAGGGTACGGCTCTTGGTAAAGACTTTATCAAATCCGTTGATGGTTGCCAGGTTACCCAAAACTGGATGGTTATCACTTTCCATATTCTTTGGATGAAAAGTGGCTAGTCCATAGCAAACGGCTCATGGTAAAGACTTTCTCAAATCCGTTGATAGTTGACAATTTACTAAAAATTGTATGGTTATCGACTCACCATATTACTCTGTGTATGAAGAGTTGGCTAGTCCTGAGCAAACGGCTACAGGTAAAGACGTGTCAAATCCGTTGTATGGCTGTGACGGTTTGCCAAAAACTGTTAGGGTATTCCAATTCACCCTTGATTCATGTTCTGAGAAATTGGACTGGTTTTTGTTACACCAGGGTGTTTGTTCTCACCAAAGTATCAACTAGCCCAAGAGTGAGTAGCTACTTGGTAAAGGCTTATCAAATCTACTTATGTTGCTGCAAAGACTGGAAGCTGCTGTTCTTTGATTCTGCTGTTTCAATTGATGCTGCTGATTTGGATGCTGCTTCTACGGTTTTTGCTGCTTGTATTGTCTCTGCTGGTATTTGTTTCTGCTGTTACTCAATCCTCTTGCTTCGAGAAGATCTATCTAGAAACTTGGAATTAACGGAGTCAACACCAAGTTTAGGGGAGGATTGTTGGGAATAATTGAAAAACGACTAAGTGTTGTTTCTGCTGTTAGAGATATTCATTTCTGCTGATGGCATTAAGTCGTTCCTGCTGATTATGTTTCTGCTGGTCATGTTCTCGTTTCTGCTGACAGAGATAGAATCTGCTGGTCATGTTCTCGTTTCTGCTGACAGAGATAGAATCTGCTGATCTTATTTATAGACGTGATTAATGTAATTAAGGAATTATAGTTATATTCTAGAATTATCTCATTAATATAGGAATGAGATATATTAGGAAGAGATTGATGTTTATCTCTTACGGGTTTTTAGGAATCTTGTTGAGCAATTTAAGGGTTTCTTCTCTATAAAAGAAACCTTTAGCATTAGGGTTTGGAACAGATTTACAAATCACAAAAACAATTTATTATTAATAGAGAGATCCATAGAGGATCATTGGTTATATTTGTTCTTCTTTATTCTGTATTGTTTAGTTTCCGCCTAAACAATTGTTAGAGTCTCTCACGTATATACTTGTGATTACATAAGTACTATACAACCACAAAGGCTAGAAGATCTATCTAGTTCTGATTGATATTGATGAATATCTCCTACGAGATTTTAGTTTTTCTTGTTGACTAATTTAGGGTTTCTTCTCTATAAAGAAACCTTTAGCATTAGGGTTGGACACGATTGTAAAAATGCAAAATCCAATTTATTATCAATAGGGAATCCATAGAGGATCGTATTCATATTGTTCTTCTTTAAATGAATACGTTTTAGTTTGTCCGCCTTAAACATAATTCTAGAGTCTCTCACAAGTATGTGCTATGTGATTACAATAAGTACTTATACATTCTCAAAGGCTAGAAGATCTATCTAGTTTAAGATCCTAACAGGAAGAATCCTTCGGATACCAAAGGCCCCGATGAACGGTTCCTTTTAGGTACCGAAAGATCCTTTTCACTGCATTTAGGTGCTTTTCGGTAGGCCGAGCCTGATACCGGGCACACATTCATATACAAATTGTAGGTCATGGTCTACTGGCTTGTAAGGAAAAGAGGGTGCCAATCATTCCACGATCAATGTGATGGATTCTACAGCGTTTCCCTTCTTATCCTCATCTCATTGGACTTCTCCACCATGGGAGTATCCACTGGGTCACAAGATTCATAGCCATATTTTTTAAGTGATTCAAGAGCATATTTAGATTGGTTTATGAAGATGCCTCTGGGACTTTGAGAAATCTGTAGTCCTAAGAAAAATGAGATTTTTCCCATCATCGACATCTTGAATTTTGAGCACATAATGTTAGCAAATAGATCACATAGTTCAGGGGTAGAGGCAGCAAAGATAATATCATCGACATAGATTTGTACCAGAATTAGATCGTTGCCTTCTCTACGGATGAACAAAGTTGGATCCACTGAGCCTTTGGAGAAGTCATTGGATATCAGGAATGAAGACAACATATCATACCACGCACGTGGAGCTTGTTTCAGCCCCATACAAAAGCTTCTTAAAGCTTGTATACGTGGTTAGTTGTCTGGATCCACAAAACCGTCCGGCGCTAACATAAACTTCTCTCAGCAGATACCATTCAGAAACGCAGTCTTCACGTCCATAATGGTAATGACCATGTTCATGTGAGCAGCAATGCTAGAAAAATTCGAATAGCCTCTAATCTTGCAATCTCCGGAGCGAATGACCTTCAAAATCAATACCTTCTTCTTGACGAAAACCCGAGCGGACCAACCGAGCTTATTCTTCAGAAACCTCCTAACTCATCAAGTTAACAACCTATCGACCAATTAAGAGAGATGACAATATGCTTTGTCAGGAGGAGGAACAGTTCCCAAACCGTCCAGACGTTCAACTCATGAAGTTCCTCTGGGCATAGCTTCAATCCAACAGCTTGGGTAATGCATTCTTTGTAGTTCTTGGAATCTAACTGAAGCTAGGAAGGCATCAAAGTATCAGAATATGGGCTTGTTCATGGAGTTGGGCGAGTGAAACTTGTCTGGTCCAAGAGCACCGATTCAATTCTCAAGTGGGTGATCCTTCGTCCATGTTGCAGTAGTGTTCAGAAAAAAGGAGATCGGGAGTGCACCATTGTAATGGATAATGACTGATTGATGAAGATGTGATCCGAATTAACTTTTGGGAATTGTGGTCGATACAAAGTATGGATCAATACCCATGTGTGCAACTTCAATATCGTGATTATCTTCTTCAACACTCAAGAGAAAAAAAAGGTGTTTGAGTTTCTTGTGGTGTAAAGAGAGTACTTGGTGAGGTGCATCTTGGATCAACTGTAGTTGAGGAAGTGGTGAACCAGATGATACCAGCAATTCCAGGTGCAACTGCTTCAGGAATTAGGAAGCTAATGACATCTGGTGCATAGAAATCACGCATTAAGAACTCATCAAACATTGGTTGAAACAATTGAAACAACAAATCCCAGTCAGATCTCGAAGGTGGTACAAATGGTGTTGAAGAAGGAGGGTTTGGCACGAGTCCAGAACTGATTGATACAGGAGTCATTTCATGAAGAGCGGGTCCTGAACTGTTGTGTTCAGAAGCCATCGCGGTCAGCTCATCAAAATCAACATGAATGGTTTCAATTATTCGTCTGGTACGTCTGTTGTAAATCCGGAATGCTTTCTTCGTGGGTGCATATCCAATGAAAATACCAATATCAGCCTTTGGTTGTAACTTGCCCAAATTCTCACTATCATTCGTTGGGTAGCAAAGTGCACCAAACACATGTAGATACGATAGATCGGGAGGTTTGTCGTGTAAAAGCTCGTATGGTGTTTTATCGTGACGACGACGTATCATGGAACGATTTTGGGTATAACAGGCTGTGGCAACCGCTTCGGCCCATAGAAATAAAGGAGCTTTTGCATAAATTAACATAGTACGGGCTGCTTCAATTAGCGTACGATTTCGTCTTTCAACAACACCGTTTTGCTGTGGAGAGCGTGCAACTGATGTTTCATGAGAGATGCCAACCTGCTCATAATATTCACGCAATGTCTGATTAACAAACTCAGTTCCATTATCTGTTCTGATGCGACGAACGGTTTCCTTAAGCCGTACTTGGATCATCTTCAAAAAGTTGATAATAAAAGCTGGAGCCTCATCTTTTGATCGCAAACATTTTACCCATGTAAATCGAGAGTAGTCGTCGACAATAACGAGGATGTACTTCTTTCCATTGACACTCGCGACACGTATTGGCCCACATAGATCCATATGCAACAGATAGAGTTTTTCTTGATTGGTGTCCTCAGATTTAGGTTTGTGGGGTTTCTTTATACTCTTGTCAAATGCACATGCTGAACACAAATGGTCCTTTTCAAACTTGAGCTTAGGGAGACCTCAAACAAGACCATGTCTGACAAGATGATTAATAGCTCCGAAGTTCAAATGAGAGAGACGGTGAGATAGACGACGATGCCATAACCAACGAACTTTGGATTTAGAGGCCTTTGCAAGAACAAATAGGAAGGGGACGCCATCATATTCCCAAGTGAGAGTGTAGAAAAGATTATCCCCTCGAGATCCCGTTATAAATCAACACCTTCTAAGATTGCGAATGAAGCATGTGTGTTAACGAAAAGGCCACTTGAGAATTGAATCACAGACTTGTCCCACAGAAAATATTATTGTCCAAGTCCTTTAATGTAATAAACCCTTTGAAAAAGTAAACAATCAGCAATCTGAAAGTCCTCCTTAACCCATTTCTTTGCAACTTGGATCATTTCCAATTTTAATTATACCCAAGAATTTACGAAAAATTTGGTGAGCTGAGAGCATCTCCGATCATGTCTTTGACAACCGATTCCCAAATACCAGAGGAAGATTTGACAACCTCATCCATTAAGAGAAAGAGATGGAACATTGGTTTTTGTTGATCCCCAAGATTTACTGGGTTCCTGTTTGTTAGTAGATATTGTTTTTATAACCTCAGTTTTGCTAAGGGACTCAGTATTCTTATTCTTCCTAGGTTTCCTTGAATAGACCAAATTAACCACAGGTTTAGGTGATTCATATTCTAGAACTATTGGTTTCCTAGAAGGCACTTCATTAGTAGTGGTAATCCAAAGTCATTTAGGAATTGCTTTCACACATAAGTAGGACTTGCCAATAGTTCTAGAATCTGAATCATCCAAACCTGTTCGACTATATCCTTAAGGACCAAAGCTTCTTCCTGAGTGTGCTTAATATAGGAGGAGTGAGCAGTCCTTTTATTCAACAATTTGGGCGTGATTGGTTCCACATTATCCTTAGACACTTTTGGATCAACAGAGTGGGTCTCAATAGCCTCCTTATCTAAAGCTTTTCCTTTAAGTTTCCTTAACTCATTTTTTAGGGCTGCTAGGACCAAATCTTGTTCCTGAAGTTTTGCATTTAAATCAGAAATTTCCCCAGACTTTATATTGACTTGTTTGATTAACTCATCACATTGTTCTTTTGATTGAACACGTTTTGGTTTAATCGAGTCATAAAGTTTTTTATAAGTCCGTTTCAAATGCTCATTCTCAGCAACAAGTTTTGTTACTACTATTTTCCAATTCAATTTAAAGAGTCTCAATTTATCCATGTCATTTTGAGCTTTACTATCATTCCACATTTCCTTTTAAGACTTAATTTGCTCTTTTCACTGACAATGACTGTGTCTTCTCTATACGACTGAGCTCTCAATTCACTTAATTTCAAACAACGAGTAAAAACTTGGAGCATTGATCTAAAACACTGTTTTTTCTTTGGAAATTTCTTGATAAGTTGAGAATCAGCTCGCAAAGTGATGGCAAGTCGTTCAAGAGTTGTAAAAATTCTTACAAAGTTTATCGAAAGTTTTCTTTAATCAACAAAACCTTTTTCTGAGAAGCTCAGTCTGAGTTCGAGACACTTTTGACATTCATTCACATTTTTTCACACCCGTCTTTCACAGACCAATTCACAACATTTTTACAATATCATGATCAATGATTGCTTGTGCCAAGAGTCGTATCATTTTCACATCCAAAACTTGATTCATTTAACTCAGAAAGTCTGGACTCCAAGCGATGTTTTCGACAGCCTGTTTCCATTTGATAAAAACATTTTGGACATCGGCAAGTTCATCACCCAAAGTATAGATTGAAGTTATTGAAGATATCTTTTAAATTCTTGTATAAACGGAATAATTTCATCTCAAAAACAAGCTTTTGTATGTTCAAAAACCCCCACGGCCCTCTAGTGATAGCTGTGGCAGTGGTTCTTTTCTTTGACAACCTGATCAAAAGCCACAAGAAGGTGTTTAAGCTCTTTTCAAGCTAGTTTTCACCATACTCACTTTTAGAATTCTTTTGAACCATCAACATGTTAGTTGTTGAAGAAGGAGATGGGTCTAAATGTGGGACCGTAGCGCTTCCATAGCCATGTCACTATAAAAAGTCAGATTGTCGAACTAATCATTTGTTGTATCGTTATTAAGAACAGCATAATTAATGGTTTAGTGTTTCACTTTATTTTTTACAACCATAGATCTTGTATTCCTTCAAAAGCATTTTTAAACGACCTCTTCACAAAGCATAGTAATGTCTCCTTCAGAATCAGGAATCACAATAGTATCCATTTAAGAATGACATTCCCGTCATACATTTTTGGCCCCTTTTTTTATATTTTATTTTTTTTTTTTTTGGGACTCCCGAAACATTCTTTAGATAGAAAGGGTTTTTCAAAACCGATAGCTTGTTTTTGTGGAATGATCATAACAAATTTCGGAATTTAGTCACCATATGAACAGTGCTTGCGTAGATTACGCCTCTTTTGAAAATGATATTATCAAGTTGCTTAATTTTCTTTTCTAAAGCAATTTCTCTATCAATATTTCTGTTTTCTTCCATTTTTAAATCATTTTTGAGATCAGAAACTGTTTTCATTAAAGAATCCTTTTCTTGCACTTGTTCAGAAAGAGTTTGCTTAAGATGTTCAATCTCGGCATACTGTTCATTTGATCCTGAAAAACTATTCTCAACATTTTGCATTTCTTTCAAATCTTTAACCTCTTCTTTATATCTGTCAAGCTCGGTAGTCAAAGCTTTATTGGCACTTTTATATTCTAGATTAACATTGGTGCAGTTCATCACTTAGGTATTTAATTGTTCAAACATAGATAATATCAGGGCATCTTGTTGAGCAGAAGAGTTAGAATTCTAGACAGTTTCCTGTTGTGTTTCACTCAGATACTGAGAATAAGGAATGATATTGCTATCACTGGTTATTTCAGTTTCTGTCTGATTCACATCATTAGACTGTTCAGAAGACGTCATTATCTGCTCACTTTGATTGATTAAATCATAGGCCAGATTATCCGATTAGTACCTCAGGGAGTGCATCTGACCATTCCTTGGGAAGCATTCGCCATGAAGCCAATCTTGGTTGATTTAAGTTCATCCAAATCAGAGTCATAGGCATCCAATCATCGCATGATAAGAAGCATTGTGGGTAATGAACAGTCTGAGAGGTTTGAGTGTCAGGAATCTGGATCTGCTAAAAATGCTATTTCTTCCTTTGTAAAACTTGACCCACACGACTTGCTTGAGCTTGACACAAAACTTTTATCTTGAACCACGTTTCATCCCTTTTTCTCTTGGGCATAGTACACTGCTTGGAAATATGACCCTCCCCTTTGCAGTTGTAACAGATGACAGTCCGTTGTTTCCCTGTGTTGCTTCCACTTGCACCAGAGTGTAATTTGTCCTCGATAGTTCCAGCATCATAAGTATTTTGTCATCCCAGAAACAGGTTGGCCCACTAGTTTACTTTTATATCATAGATGGAGCTTGTTGACGAGGGTTTAATGAGTCCTCTTAAGCTATTGTTGTAGTAGGATACCCGTGATGTGACTCCACAGCATTAAGAATGACCAACATGTGCTTGATCGCATCAATTGGATCATCCCCATTCATGGAACACTAGAACAATTAGACCGGAGTCAGGTTTGGTAAAATTCAGATTGTTGATGTTGTATATTTGTTGAAGCAATATTCCAATTATGGGGATGGTGATTGTGGAGAATAAACGTTGTGGTGAAGCTGAGGATTGTACCTTTGATGAATAAGTGATTGAAAGAGTGTTGATTGCCTGGTTGTGAATTGTTGAGTCTGATAAGGTGTTATACTAACTGGTAAACGATATGGTGAAACATATGTTAAGTTGAGAGTTCGAGAGAGTGTGTAAGAGATTGATAAGTTGACGGAGGTAATTGGTGAGATGCAACTAAAGCAAGAGGATCGAGTTACGTTCATAGGCCTCAAACGAACTTCAGTTTGCAATGCCTTCTTGTTGTTGCAGGTAAGCAAGAAGCTGATCTACATTGGTAGTATGCAGTCTTTGACCAATTAACATCATAACAAATTTGCTCCATTCATCAGGAAAGAGTGTTAAAAACATGGAGTTAACTTGAAAAGCGTCCAATGGCATCTATGTAAGATGTTCATATCATTGAATAACAAGTGAATCCTCAAGTAGTACTCATGTAACGACTCTCTTTTCTTTGTAGAGTGAACTTATCGAATTCACATACAGCTTGCATTCTCCGTTCTTGTATTTGTTACGACGTTCCTTACATTAGCGAGTTTAATCTTCTCCCAAAATCTTTGCAACACGATGTTGGACTCACCAAGAGACAAAATTTCAGTTGAAGGCCTTTGAGAATGATGTTATTACTTTGATGTCACAATCAGTTTGAATGCTTCAGCGGATCAGTTCAATATAGTCCTTAACCCTGTTTTCTCCATCCATAGTGAATGAAGGCCAAACGAGTGTCTTTTTTCAACAAAGGCAAGATCAATCTTCCATGAGGTTCTATACAACATATTATTGTTTCCATTCGGCTCTTCCAAGGATCATACAAGTTTTTTCAAGCATTAGTTGTTTGTTGTCTCCCCCCTCCTGAAAGAAGGTACTATCGGCAAGAGTCGTCATTGTGGTATCAAAAAGATTACAAATTGATCGATCAGTGGTAGAAAGAAATTGTGTTTGGTTATGTGATTGTGAGTCTTGAAAGAAACTAACACAGATTTAACAATTCTCGGACAAAACCGGGAAAACAAGTGTTTGTTTCACGGGATTTTACAAGTCAAAGAAATAAACCGTATAATTTAGAACTTTGAGTTAATGTGTCTTAAATGGAATTGACTAGTTCGGTTGACAAAGAAATTGCCTAGATCGGTTGTCTGGTCGTTTGAACACCGGGAGCAAACTAGTTCGGATAGTTCCACCATGTCGGAATTGACAAAGAGTTAATCTAATCGGTCAGCCTGGTCGGACTATGCTATGTTCGGTTATCTATTTGTATGTCAAACAAATACGCTAGTTCGGCTCTGCTTGTTCGGTTATCTAGTTCGGTTGTCAAACAACTAAGCTAGTTCGGCTCTGCTTGTTCGGTTAACCATTCTGGTAATCAGCGGTGTCGTGGGTTGGAACGGTAGGTTCGGTTCCAACAAACAGACGAAACGGAGGATCGGGTTTCCCACTATAGACTTAGCTAGTTCGGTTCTTGAAGACGACAAATTGTTCGGGGAGGGATGGGAGTAATGTCAAATAAAATACTAGATCGCTATTCTTTGTTGGTAATCTAGTAGCTTTGTCAAACACTATGCTAGTTCAGCTCTGCTTGTTCGGCTTTTTAACTCTTCGGTTAACTATTCAGTTCCCAACTAGACAACAAAACTATTTCCGTTCCCACTATATACTTACTAGTTCGTGTCTGGAACAACAACTCGTGTCGGTGTCCAAGAAATGACTAGATCGTCTGATCTTGTTCGGAATTGTAACACGTTCGTTTCCAACTACTACAAACTCAAATTTTTCAAAAACTCCAAAAAACACATTTTTTTGAATGGTTTTTTAGAAAAATTCTTTACAACTAGTGTTACTAACCCTATAGGAACAATAAAAATGAAAACTTTAAGGTTTTTACGCCAAAAAATTTTGAATCAAAATTTTTGTTCTTTATAAAGATTTTGAACACAAATCACAAGACAAACACAAAAACTAAACACACCACTCCATGGCTCTTGATACCCATAATTGAAAAAAAAGTAATCTCATGATTTCCTCAAGACAAGAGAGAGAGAGATGTGGGTTTGATGTATAGTGAGAGAAATATATGATGGATGAATGTGTATTCCTATGTGAAAAATGGGAAAAAAGAAAAATCAACAAACCCCCTCTCCAAGGCTATGAGAGGTTCTTATAATTAGTTACATGATGGCTGGCCCATGGCTATGATGGGCATCCCATGGGCCTGGGCCGGATTAGCTCTATACTTAACATTGACAAAACAATCTCGAGCTAAGACCTATTACACCTTGGAATGACTGACACTTTTTGTGTTTCCAACAAAACTATTTAACTTAAACTTATGAATTTCACTCAACCTTTGTGCTGACTTTTTAGCTTGTTTATCTCAGGTAATTAAGACACTTTGTGGCCACGTAGGGCAATGACGTGAAGATGGCAAAAACTCTGTTAATCAGTCAAACATAAGGTTTTTAGGATTTCGGATCTCTTCTTTTGTAAAAACTCAATTGAATAAAAGAAATGATATCTTACATTTTCAAAAACGTCCTCTTTTTTATTCGTTACAATGATGATGACTATTGTACCTTGAGTAAATACCCCAGATTATCTTCCGCTATTATAAGTAAAAATGGGGGTGTTACAGATTGGTATTCAGAGCCATGGTTATAGAGAACAAGGTTAAAACCTTAACTATAACTACTTTTCTTTTTTTCCATCCAAGAAAGTCCTCCGTGCCGCTACATCTTCCGGAATGGTATGTAAAGATACATAACTATTATACTATTATATAAATAACTTATATTATCTACTAATGGGTTGTTAATAGAGTGATGTCTTCTTCCAACCATCCTATTTCCGATATTGAGGATGCTTTTTCCTCTAACTTTCTGAACTATACTCCAAATTCACCGGACTATTTCCCAGCCTCACCGAGAAACATCTCTCCTGATTCTTCAGATAATTTATCTAAGTATCTTTTGGCCTCACTAGCCATCTCACCTTTTCACGATAATCCATATATGAAAGCATATAATGCTAATAAACCACCTATCCCACTATAAGTTTCTATTGATCCACCGCTTGTTTTGCCTCCATCTTCAATATTTCCACTCTCACCAATGCTTAATTCCCAAAATTTATTTCCCCCCAAAGAGATTCCACCACCTAAAGACACTGAGACTCCTGTTGAATCACCCATTCCAGTATCTCCATCTTCATCAGTAAGATCTTCATCACCGGTTAGGTCAACTACACCACCACCAGACTATCCCTTGATAAGTTATCTAAGTGTCGCGTGCGCATGAATCACTAGGAAGTAGAACCATCCCTGAAGAACCTAATGAGTCAGATGCTTGTGAAGGTATTCATCTCTGAAATAATCATTAAGGATATCCAGGTTCGTCATCAAGAGTCTTCTAAACAAGATCCAAAACAACAAGGAAGAACCACCAGATTAGATCTGTGTCATTTACAGCTTTCTAGAATCCAATCACTGAATGTATAAATAATGACGCTTGTCAAATTTTTGCTATAGACAAGTCATTTATACAAGTAGTGATTCCATTATACCTTGTTGTTTCATAATACCGATTATCTATCCAATATCCTTTAGTATGATGACTTTATACTATTTAACCGGGATTACTAAAATTCTTTTACCATCCGATTTTCTCAAACCATTGTACCTAGAAACACTAAAGCCACATATTTGATCACTTATTCCTATTATCTCTGTATCTAATCTCTGGAAGTCTTAAAATACTCAAATCTTTCCGTTATCTCCTACAAATGTAATATCAAGTGAATGTGTAATTTCTTGTTAAGAAACTAGCACAAATGAGAATCCACACAATGATATTCAATATCACTAAGTCTGAATTTTTTTTTATACAATGACTTGTGATATGACTATCATTATATGAATTCTTATTATGTGTTGTCTTGTTTTGATAGAATGTCTCCCAAAAGGACATCAACATCTGAAGCACCAGTTATGACTCAAGTTGCCATCAGAAAACTAGTTGTTGACAGTGTTGCCGCAGCACTATAAGCACAAGCTGCAACGATGGCAAGTACAAACAATCCCAACTCTGGACCAAGAAAAACTCATGTAGCAAGGAAATGCACTTACGAGAAGTTTACGAGTTACCAACCTTTCTACTTCAATGGTACAGAAGGAGCTGTTGGTCTCATTCGTTGGTTTAAACGGTCTAAATCGGTATTCTCTCGTAGCAAATGTGCAGAGAAGAACAAAGTGAAATTCACTGTTAATACACTCACTGATGAAGCTTTATTCTGGTGGAATTCATTTACCTAGTCTATTGGAATAGAAGAAGCCTATAAGATCACCTGGTCTAAATTTAAAAGTCTCTTGAAAAAGAAGTATTGTCCCCAAACTGAGATTAAGAAAATGGAAGAGGCCATTACCATGACCCAGAAGTTAATAAAGCAAGTAATGAAACACAATTCTGTACAAGAAACCAATAACCATAAATGAAAGTTTAATGATGAAAGAAACACCACCGACAACAACAACTACCCCAATGACCGCAACAACAATAAGCACTCCAACAATCGCAACAACAATAACTACCATAACAACAACTGTAGCAATAATCACCACTAACAGCAGAATAAGAGACAATAAACCTTCAGGGCTTATACTGCCAACAATGAGTATACTGTAAACCGTCCCTTATGTACAAGATGCACCCTACATCACATAGGACCTTGCACTGTCAGATGTTGGACTTGCAACAAGGTAGGTCATCAGACCAGGAACTGCAGAAACAAAGGACCCTTGAATTACTAGATTAGATCCTAGTTATAGTTTTGTTAGAACCTAACCACAGGATGTGTGGTATAAATAAAAACACTTGTCTATGAACTAGTAAAGTAAAAAGTTCAATTTGTTCATGATATAAATACAATTCCACTTTTATTCCTCACTATTTCTTAAAAAATACCGTTATCCAGGGTGCCCCCTGATATTGTAAAACCTAGACCTTTATAAAATTAATAATTTCGGCATCATCATCGGTATATAATTTTGGTTATCCAAGTATCCATGCCAACAATCTCTGCGACCAAGAAAGTCATTCCACATTCTATCAACGGTTAAACTTTGATAATCGAGGTGACCAAAAAAACCAAGTATTGGGGTAGATGTGTGTGCAAAACCCACTAAATCTTAAATCCTGGTATAAAAACCAGAAAGGTATATATCCAGAGATCTGTCTTTCTTCAAATCTTTAGAATGTGTACAGAAAACCGAGAGTGAATAACAACCGTCAAGAATCATTACCCATTAACCAGAAATCGACGACGATCATCACTTCAATGGTCAAAGAGTTACTCAAAATCGACTTAAGTCAGACTATCATCACTGAGAGAAAGGGACGGAGATATTCCTAAGACTGCCTTTCAGATACAATACGGACACAATGAAATTCAATAATACCATTTGTGTAATTCAACACACCTCCAGTATTCATAGGATCTCATGAATCAGGTGTGTAAACATACTTAACAAATTCCATAATAGTGTTTTCATCGATGATATTATTAACTACTCTTATAACAAAGAAGAACCACGCAGCACAATCTAAAAATAATTTTTAGAAATTACTCAGAAAGTACGGAATCTTGTAATGCCATTGAAGGATTGAAAACAAGCACGAAGGTCTTCAAGATCATAGGAAATCATGCAAGCAAAAACATAAAACCATGAAACACAACAAGGATAGAAGCACACCCCCACACTTAGGCTAAAAATACACCCCACTTATTTATTACTAATACTACTATTATATTAATACTACTACGAAATAAACCTAGTGTAGCAAGCTACTTATTTAATATTAAGGATAACATGGGTTGCCTCCTGAGAAGCGCTTGTTTTTGTTCGAGTCTCTAGCTTGACTTTATGGTTAGTTAATCCTAGGTTCATGGTCAAATCCATCACCTAATGTGAGGTGAGGATGGTAATAGTAATACATCACCTCCTTAGGTGAGTATGCAGCAGGACAGGGTGATGGCATATGATGAAAACCAGACCATCACCCTTGTCTTCCCAACCGACTGTGTTAGGATAAAAAAGGATCAAATCTTTCCACTTCCCTTGAGCAAACCTGCCTAGGATCGGGAAGTGGTAAAACAAGTGAGGAGGACTCAGTAGGTAACAATATAACAACCCGTAATTTTCCAGTATTTCATCAATGTAATATCTACTTACTATGTTAAGTACTACTTTTTCACCGGAATAAAATTTTCGTTTCATTCCATTCTATTATGTAACATTGTTTACATAGCTAACTAAACAAGTTCGCATAACCTATCTAAGTTATCTATATCTATGTTTATATCATGTGAACCTTCTAATATGTCAAGTCAATATCTTAATATCATTTTTACCAAGTACATTAACCATTTAATGTACTTTTCAAAACATTATCTCAAAACAAGCATTAAACATTAACGTTTACATCAAAACCCTAATTATATGTAATGTATACATATAAAATCAATGTACAATTATTCAAAGCATGTGTACAAGTATCAATACACAATATTTGAATCATACTTTCCCATCAAATCAATGTACAAGTCCTTAAAAGCTCAAAGTACAAGTCATTTTGCATGACCTTCAAAATAGCCGTTTTACCTTCGTTTTCATTCTAGTTCCTTTACCACCACTTTTGTACAAGCTACTACACTCAATGTACAACATATAAACCCTAATTACTCTACTCCTAAGCTCTCATACACATTTTAAAAACCCTAAACCCTAATTTCACTTTAACCTTGAAACTAAACCCTAAAACCTAAAACTAAGCCCTAAACACTAATCCTAAATACTAAACCATAATTCTAACACTAATCATAAACCTTAATCTATCCAAAACCCTAGCCTTAACTCAAAGAAAAACCCAAAACCCCTAGTAAACCCGTTACACCCTTAAACTAGTTCATAATTTTTAGAAATCTGATCCATTGATAAAACATAGGATCTGGAAAAAATCAATAGGCTTTGGGTATTAAGTGAAAATACTAATTTGTAACCCTATGTCTTGTGATCATTTTGCCGATTGACTCAACCCGATTTGACGTCGGATGAATTAGTTATAGCCGAAATGGCAAAGGTGCGCAGATTCTACACACCTGTAGTAAATGGCTATTATCTCTAAATTTTTGTATAGTAACCCCCAAATATGTTAAACTAAAAGTTGTAGAGGACTCAAATATCTAACCATGCTCACAAGTTTGAGCTTCATCGGAGTTACGGTTTGTAAATGGAAACCATTTTACCAAGACTGATGTTGGCTTTCCAAAAACAGCCATGTATAAATCAAACCAAACACCCCTAAAACGTCTTGAACCACCATGATATCATCACACCCTCACCCTAGCACCTCTATGACACCACCCTTATGACTCCATAGCAGCTTACAAGTACCTCAAACACATTCCATGGCCACCAAGAAGCTACATCATCACCTTTTGTTTCTTTTCTAGCCGAACACACAAACACCCCAAAATCCTTCCACCTTGCATTCTAGCTCTTCTAGCTTCCAAAACTCATCACCTAGCCCTTCCTTGTCCCCCTCCTAGCTGATCTAAGTCATAACTCTACAAGCTTGACACCTTTCATGGCAAAAACTTGGTCCTTAAGTGTTCAAGTACTATAAATAGCCATAACCCTTTCATTCTTCAATCTCACACCTTGAAACTCAAACACAAACCAACAATGGCGTCCCAAGGCTAGAAAAGTCCCAAGAGCAGCAACAAAGCAAAGAAACCAAGAAACGAAGCCCCAAAAGTCAAGTTCCTAGCGTACTAGTGGTATTAAACCCCATTCGCCCCATTCGACCCATGTCTTCAACCGTATCGTCAAATCTCGTTCAATAAGCTAAATTTCTGTATTAGAACTCTTATAAGGCTTATATAATCATACATGAACCCTTGTTAAAAGATTTAAACTTAAAAACCATGCGTTTTTATTTAAAAACCCTAAAACGACCCGTTTTGATTTTCTAGCTAACGAATCTGGTTTCTAAACTTTTGTTACGTTAACACATCTTATTTTTGCTTATTCTAATAAGCTATAACATGCAAATATCATTTAGAGTCTGAAAATAAGCATGCATGGCGTTTTGGACTTATTTTGTAAATATTTTCCATGCAAGGGGTATATATTGTAACTTTTTGAAACTTATAACTATAGGGGCTGAAAATGTCATTATTTCAAAGTTATAACTATAAAGACCTATTTTGCTAAGTTTCAAAGTTAAAGGTTTAAAATGTATATACTTTATATATAAAGGACTAAACTTGTAAAAGTGTATAATCCGAGGGTATATTTTGCCATTTTTGCAAACTTAATATAATATTATATTTTTATATATAAATTATAAAAATATATATTAATATTATAAAACTTGATTTTATTAAAACCCGACATATTTGTCGTTATTAATCACCGATCGTCGCATTATAAATCAATTACGTTACATATTTAACGTAACTTATCATCAACTAGCTTTTAAAGAAACTTAAAATCTTATCGCATCATGTTACTAGGGAATTTCATGTGAGGGGTTCCATTAGTGTATTCGTCTTGACGAGTTTGTTGGGTTTACGATTTAAAGTGCCTTGACTCCTCAAACGATACCACATGGCCTCTGGATTATGATAGCCCGAACAGTGATACACTATATACATAAATTAATCAATCAAATATGATAAAACGTTATGAAGATTTGACAATCAAACTAAGACTTGACATATTACCCCAGGTTTCCGTGACGAGAGCTTTGCTTTCTTTTATCATCTTTTAAACTTTCTCGCCCATCATACTACCATTCAGACGCATTTCATTTGATATACTTTTGCCATCAATCAGATTTCCCTGTTAAGGTGAAGTTCATAGCCTTGCTTTTACTTATTTACATGCTTTATAAACCCGAAGGGGGATACATTCTTAAACTATGAATTTTGGAACAACATGATTATTTACTATAATGCAAGTGTTTTTTTTCAATTGTATGCTAATCTAAGGAATATTATTGCCTTAGTAGTCTTCATTGCCATAATATCCATAATCTGAACCATTAATTGCATATGATAAACGCGAATATTGTTAAAAGATCTATTGGTGTGACGACTCCCCGTTGGTAACTACCTATGCTGTGGTAAGCCAAACACACTATATTTTGACTCAATGGTAACTTTGGGCAAGTTACCTTTCCACGAGGACATTTGTTCTTCAATTAATGTCACTACGGTGATTTTCCCTGTTAACGTATTGATGTCATGAGCTTAGGTACAATAATATTGTTTTCCATGATAATTGTATTTGTTGCAATTATTACTATCTATTATGATAACTTGTATTCAACTAATACATTTCAAACCTATGAATTTCACTCAACCTTTGTGTTGACTTTTTAGCATGTTTATCTCAGGTAATTGAGCAACTTATGGCACGGAGTGGCACGGACTTGGAGATGGCTAAACTGTTATCATTCAAACTTTATGTTTTTAGATTTTGGGATCTGTCCTTTTGTGAAACTCTGATATATTATTGAATGATAACTAAATTTTCTAAAAACGTCTCTTTTAAGTCGTTTTTTATGATTATCAATGTTGTACTATGAAGTAATACCCCAGATTAGCTTCCGCTGCTATATGTAAAAATGGGGGTGTTATATAAATAGCCCTTCCTTACAAATGGAGAAGGGTTGGTTGTTCATTTGTAACTTGTACACACTTGGATAATCCACCATCTTTTTCTTCTCTCTAGCTTTGTCTCTCTACTTTCCTTCTCTTTTCTTATCTTTGATTCTTGATATGTAAGTGGAAATGATATAGATTATTGGTCCCAACATAAACAAAACATACAAGTCATGAATAACGGGTAATTACCACAACTAGCATATCTACCAATAATGACATAGAATCCTTTTGGCCTATATACTACATCATCACGAGCACATTAAGAACGATTATATCAAATATGCATACATATGAATTCCTCCCAACCCGGTAGGTCAACATAACATATTAAATAATTAGATCTTGATTGATGGAGTAGTGTGTGTAAATCAAGGTGTAATTAGTGTGTGTGTTTTAGAGAGAGAAATTATCTATATTGCCTTTTGATTAATTGAAGTTGTTACAACTAACCTTGACATAAATATCCTATTAATAGTCTTATTAGTTGGTGACTTTTTTATCTTAACACAACTAGTCCATACACTTTATAATAGTGCTACAAGTAGTTTATTTCTTTATTTCTAACATTTTTCCCCTAAATGATCTACTTGGGAACTATCCTTACTGTGTTTTTGATGACGACTTCTTCCTTATGCTTGAACACTTTATTCTGAATTAGTCCATCATTTTCTTTTCTTTTGAAGCTTGAAAATGCTGAGAATTCTTCCATGAAAGTTGAGGACGACCTTGTAGTACTTTGTTTGTCTTTGAAGGTATCAACTCTACTTTTGAACTCAAATCAGCATTCTCAAAATCTATCTTGATCTTCTTTTAGCAACTTGAATCTTTAAACGCTTGTATGAAATCTTTATCTTTGAACCTGATCTTGAATGTAGATTTCAATCATATAATGTTACTGACGAAAGATCTTAAACACAATGATATTGATTGAGCATTGCTTTGTAGAATACTTGAACACCTGTCTTTTATCCATGAATCTTCATACTCTTTCAGCTCCCCCTCAATCACATATCCATCTCTTTAAACGTTGAAGTAATGATCTTGATTGCGAAGACTTTTTCGTGAATGAATTGTTGTTGAAGACGATGATGATATTGTTAAAGTAATCTCATGCAAATGTTGAACCGGCTATCTTGATTGATCTTTAAGCTTGATGAAACACTACAACTTATTCTAAACATTTTAATTGATGTACCTACAAAACTATCAATAAGAAAAGATTATAACAAAATCCTCTCATTCTATTTTTGCTTTCTCTCTTTTCTTTCAATCCTCACCAACAATATATATATTTTCTCATTCTGTCTTTGCTTTCTCTCATTTCTTTTAATCCTCACCAATTATGAAGATAAAACATATCTTCTCGATCAAACTACTTATACAATGATTTCTTAATCTTTAATTTTGTTTTGCCTATTATCTTGATTTGTCCCATATTTTTTTGCTTATATCTTCTCCCCTTTATATACTTGGATATATCTCTTAAGTTCCAAGCTTATGTCTTGTCCCCTTTCTTATATACGGAAAATACTAAGCTTATTTTTTATCCCCAAGTATACTTATATATTTTCACCCCCTTCATATTTGGCAAATACTAAGCTTGTATCTTCTCCCCCTCATGATGATTATGATCCATCGTGAACATCATGATCATATAAGCTCCACAATAAGCTTCGGATAAAAAATATTCTTTAAAGTCTATGAAATTGAAATTGAAATCATTTCTTTTCTCTCTAAGAATCAAACATTCTACCCTCTATAAACAAATATACTCCCCCAAAATAACCCATAAGCTCTCTCAAACTCACAAAATTGATTATGATCATTCCCGTGAAGGTTGAAAGAAACTTTTGACGTTATAAGATTCGTTGAAGATGTCATGCTTGTGAAAAGTAGAGATGTTGTTGTATGTGGTATAAGATGAATGAAGAATTATCAGAGTAAGAACCATCTTCTACTTTAACCATGAAGTTCATACATCACAAGATCATGCTTTGAAAATTCTCGATGAAATATTTGAAAAAATATGATCAAATTAATATCTCGATGATAAGGATGCGGAAATATGATCATGAACTCCAAATAAGTATTGATCTCGTGAACTTAGTGTTGTTTTACCCTAAGAAATACATAAGCACTAGATCACATAGATTACTAGTTCACACTTATTTGA
Source organism: Tanacetum coccineum (assembly GCA_026074375.1). Lineage (NCBI taxonomy): Eukaryota > Viridiplantae > Streptophyta > Magnoliopsida > Asterales > Asteraceae > Tanacetum > Tanacetum coccineum. Next base: position 32,130 of record BQNB010001366.1, on the reverse strand, counting down.
ATCATTAAGCAATCATTTTCAAATGAGTGACCTACGTTCAGCATTGGCATGACGTTAGCACTGGTAGGATTTTCATTCAATCATTGTGAATACTATTTTATAGTATCACTCTAGAATGTTCCGGCATTGTCACAAAGACATGCAAATGTCACAAAGACATATAATCATTGTATCGTTTTGTATTATTAATGTTTAATATAAACGTACTTTTGTGTCCTAAATATATTTCATTGAATATCAATTTGGCTCTAGACTCTTGTGCACTTTTAGTAAGCAAGGACTGGAGCAGAATGTCCTTTATTCAATACCAACTTTCTTGGAATGAGAAGTCGATAGATTATGCATTTAATCTTTGTGATAATGAAACAAATACTTTTTGAAAAGTACTTGAGTGGCTAGGAGGGGTTGTGCATTTGCATCACTGGGTCCATGATGTCTACTTCAATACCAGAAATCAACGAATGAAATCCAATAGCATATGAGTTGACCTGGTTTCTATCCTAGTTTAGGAAAAACAACCTTTATCATTTTCCTATAAGCCTCTCAATTTTCAACTCCGACCTTTATCTTTGCTTAACTTTTGATCCTTCTTTAACATATTCTTGTCACTTTTGACATCTTTATCATTTTTCATTCAAAGCTTTTATCTCTTAAGTCCACTTGGCATTCAAAACATGTTAATTTGCACCATAAACTCCATCACCTAGACCTAACTTTCCTAAATTGAAAGGAAGACTCCGGGGTAGATCAATTCCGGTTCTGGAATATCATAGGAGTATTTTGTGAGTAACTAAATCACACCGTGCAACTCAAACAACATATGCCAAAATAAATCCCGTTGAAAGAATGTTCGTGAAAACCGTGATGAAAATCAAAAATTATAGCATGAGATTTTAATAATATCAAGAGACTTTAGAACAAACACTCTCTTTGTTTTCGTGTGCGGTGGCATTTCTTTTCTTGCATACTTTTCTCTTTTTCTTTTCATGTGATGTTCTTGCTTTTGAAGCACACGACACATACTTTCATTTTTTTAAGTATACGATTTCTCAATTCTTTTTTTCTATTTTTCCTTACAAGTCTCTCTTTCTATTTTTCATCATGCTAACTAACAACATATGAAGAAGAAAATTTTGATCGTTGAAAGGTTTCAATCATTATAAAGACACTCCCCCTTAACATATGCTGAGAAACATTTTTAACATAAAGCTAAAAAACGCAAAAATACGGATATGTTAAGATGAAATGTAAACAATTTATCATTTCCTTAACTTTTTGAAAACTTTTCATCAAAATATTCATGTGGACACTTCCCCTCGAAAAATACCGTATCTTCGTTAAAACCTTTATGAGGGAGTTCCTCTTTTCACTTTTTGAGTCCTTTTATTCTTTAGACACTTTTCATACAAAAATTACATCGATTTGAAGACCTTTTAAAATTGATTTTCTCCTTTAAAGTACCACATTTTAAAATTCGAATCGATTGTAACTCATCAACTTGAGATCATTGACTTTTTAGACAACTTGATTTTATCTTTTAAATACCACATAAAGATTTTGAAAAATATTTATCAATAACTCAAGTCAAAGAAGACTTCTCTTTTTTGTCAAAGATAAATGCATTTATGCATACACTTTCTTTTCTTTAAAGCACAGGTTATGTACTGAAATGTACACAAACCATCAAATGAAGTTCGGGTTGTAATCTGAAATGATTACAAGCCATAAAATGAAGCTCGGGTTTCATACTGAATATGCATGAAAGCCATTATGAAAAACAAAAATCTTTTTGTATTTTCTATAAAATTTTGAATAAAAAAATCTTTTTGTCTTTTCTGAATTTTATATAAAAAAATCTTTTTGTATTTTCTATCAAATTAAACAACTTTTGATACTGATGCGGTTGTCGTAAGACTTCACAAGAAGTTTTACAACTCCCTAGGCAGAGTACCTAACCGTTGTAGTGTAGTATAGGCAAGACTCGGGGGTTGTTATCGTTCTCTAGGGGAATAGGTTGGGAAGGCTCGATCAGAATCTAACAGAGGTCTACGGGGTTGAGAGAAGATTCTTTTTGTATTTTTATGTTTTTATGAAAGCAGGTAAATATCATGGTTTGAGAGGTTGGTTTGTTTTTATCTAATTAAACTAATAATAATCTAAACTACTTTGGTGATAACTTATATGATAAACGAACGTATTTACTTAATCATGCACTACTCCTCAGATTGCTTCTCCTAATCATGTTGCTTTGTCACACTTGTGATGATCTGTGTAAGTATTTCCTAAGTCATGAACGAATTACACGAACCCGCCGTCTATTTAATATTTTGTTAAGGCAACGCACAAGTAAGGTAGTATGAAGACTATTACAAGGCCCCTAAGAGTATATTAAATGCAATTGAAATATCTTAAGAGGGATCAACCATATTAGGGGTAAGGTAGTATGAAGACTGTTACTGATGGTATCCTTTCTACACACTCGTGTTTCCCTAGACGTCTATGCCAATTTAATATCTTATGGCTAGTTTTCTAAAGCCTAACGCGCACATCCATCACAAGAAGCAACATTAAAAGGATCTACAATCTAAGTTTCATGCAATCATAAGTAAATACTAAAGGATCTAGCCTAGCATGTTATAAGAAGGTAAAGAACATAAATTAATCAAACAATACATAGACATATTAAAAGATTAAAGGGATAAATTAACTTTACTTAATTAAAAACATGGATTAAAGACTGTTACAATAGGGTTTTAAGGCCCTAAAGACAGCCTAAAAAGCTGCCAAACTCGAATATAAAAGTTAGGGTTCGTCTCCTAAAAATTACACACTTAAAACCCTAAAATCGGTTTTGTATATATAGAAAAATGGTGCGACGGCGTCGTGTTGAAATCGTGACACCGTCGCCAAGTAGAATCTTCTAGAGCCGCTTTAAGTCGGCTACGTCTTGACGCCGTCGCCAAATCCATGACGTCGTCACTTTGAAAATCCTGACGCCGTCGCTTAGTAATCGCGACGCCGTCTCTACGCTCTGTATGCACAATTATTCAATTCGTAGTCTTGTCCGTTCTTCTCCAAATGAGCCCAAGTCACTTGTATTTCCTCCAAATGCCATCCAAGTGCTAAAAATGAAAACAAACGATTAAGCACATAATCTGGGCATATTTGCATGATTTAGGGGGTTAAATGACCCTAGAATAGTATATAAAATGACACCTTATCAAATACCCATACACTTGGGATTTGCTAGTCCTCAAGCAAATAGGATTTTCTACCTAAACAATAGCAATATTGGGGGCATTTAACCTACTCTTTAAAAGCAGTTTACGACACAACCTCCTAGACCTCATAATTAAAAGCACGAAAAGAATATACTAGCACCTCACATAAGTGTTTGAGATTCTCTCTTTCTCTCGGGTGTATAATAAATTATAACAACTATAGGAAACAAAAAATTAACACTCATTACATGTCATAGCATATAAATTACCATAGGCTTGGTAAAGGATTAAACCTCCATCGCTAGGCGCAAGTAATTGTCATTACTATCAAAGAGGTCTTTTAAAAAGGGTTGTGAGGTGTAGGTGTAAGATAACATAAACGGAAATAGAAACGGATGGGATACATTTAGGGAGTGACTTTTTGGGTGAATTTGGGGTGAAAGGGTTAGCTAATTATTTAAACGAATACACGTTGGTTGGGTTGCTAAGCCAGAGAACTCGGACAAAGATGTACAAACTCTACATAACTCTACATCAATCTCTTTTCTTTTTCCTTTCTATATATGTAACACCCCCAAATTGGGTCGCAACGGAATATGGGTCTGAGAGTGTTACTTCATAGATCAATAGCACAAGATATATATGAGAACGACCTTAAAAAGAGTCGTAAAACTGATACATTTGATTTAAACAAATTGTTTGTTACAAAAGCCCATAGCTTTACTTGTTCATTGTTCAAAAGATAAAGATTCTAGCACATAACAAATATTTCCTCAAAATGTAATGCAACCAAATCTTAAATGAACATGACTTCTAAAATATAACCACCAATGTATCCCTTGTCTTGTACCTCATTGACCTCCTAAGAAAACATGCTTTATAACATCAACAATAATGTTGGTGAATTCATAGGTTTGTAAAATGTATAATGTAGGACCACAAGATTTCCCAAGTGTATGATAATGCAACAGATGCAAACATCACAAAAATGTAATTACGTTTCCTTAAGCTCATGACACTAAAGCTCGACATGTATGAATTGCAATATAAATTGCCTACATTGCCCGTGATGATGTTCAACCCAAAACATCCCAAATCCGACATGATATACGTCCGTTGTCCGGCAAACCGGCACAGTGAGCGCTAGTCACCCGAACGGGGATGTCAATCCCAAATAGATCTATTTATAACATTCGTGCTTACTCAGTAATTGATAGTTCATGATAATGGGCTCAGTGGGTTATCGCTACTTAGGCAAACACGCAATCATAATGTAAAAATGTCCACTTGTGTCCAATTATAAAACAAAGCATATTTCTCACCCCAAAACTTATAAATCATTATAAATGTAAAACGTGGGGCTATGAACTCACCTTGAGTAAATGAATCAACAAAATATCCCAAATGCGTGAATAATGTCACGCAAGTGTCCGAGTGCAACCTTATTATTTTTATAAAATTATTTTTATAAATTTAATTAGCGTAATCTCGTAAAAGTCATATCTTATTCGTTTAAACTCCGATTTTAGTGATTCTTTCGAGCACGTCCTCGTAATTAAAAATTCTATCTAATTAAAATATTTTCCAAAAATTTTCTGAAATGAACAGTAACTTATTTTTATAAAAGTATTTATAATCGTAAACATAAAAAATCCATAACTCCTTCGTTATTGATCAAATAATTATGATTCTTAATGTTTTTGAATCCTAAAAATATGTACTTTCTGTGAAAAATAATCATATATTTTTATCAGATGTGGAAAGTAATGAGTTTTTATAAAATTGTTTTTATAAAAGTATTTATTATCGTAAACTTGTAAATGGCGTATCTTCTTCGTTATAGCTCGGATTTTCGAGTTCTCTATATGCCTATGATCGTCATAACATGTAGTATTTTAATAAAATATAAAATAAATATCTTATTTTCGAATTTTAAACAGAAAGTTTTGGTCATTAGGCTTAAATGTTTATAAAACTTATTTTTATAAGTTTTTAGCTTAGTTAATTTGCTACAAGTCCTCTACAACACTTTATATCACAAGTCTCATATACTTTAGGTCCTTTAGTCCATCAATTGTCTAAGAATATCAATTGCTCACATTTATTTATCCATAAACTTTAATAAATAACTTTTAAACAATTATTTTATATATACTTTTATAAATTAACCAACACTTATATAATGCTTACTCTTCTATTACAACATGTTCTTAACATCAATATAACATAGGACAAAGTTTATCAAACCATGATCAAGTGTAATAATCTATTTTACATGTTAATATATTTCCTAGATGGTGATTTACTATATAAACATCATATACACATAAAATCACAAATGTAAAGAGTGTAGGGTTTTTAGATGACCTTGAGATGATGTATGATGAAGAGAAACAAGATCTAAACCCTAGTTTAGAATCAAAACACAAGCTTTTAAGACTATAAATCCCTAATCTTTCAAGAAAGCCTCATCTTGAACTTTCTTGATTAAACCCTTGTAAATGCTAAACCAAACCTTCAATACACTTTAGAATGTCTTAGGTATGATGCTAGAATACTTGAATACTTAGTAATAAAAATTGTATGGATGTTTGGTGTATGTCGTGGGCTAAGGAGGGAGAAACAAGAGAGTTGTGTGAGTTTTTACTTAAGGAAAATGAGTGCGTGTGATATCTACTAGTATAAGCCTCTATATATACAACATGAGCTAGTCAAGATCACTTATTGAAGACCAAGACCAAGTGAAAAATGGGGAGGGAATTAAGGAAGAAACTTTGTCAAATACACTAGTCATGTACTAAGTGTGATAAGTGCTAGTGTTTGTACAAGACTTAGAAGATATTTTGTGTGCTCAATGTCCCCTTGGGACTACATTGTTATCCAAAAATTAGGGGGGAGGGACTAGGAAAGTCTTAGATATTTTTGAGAGAAATACTTGCATTACTTGTAGCTTTAAGATATATAGGTTAAGTATAAAGTGTAAACTTGTAATGTGTAGGTTTTGGTTTGGTTCCTTTATGTATAATTTGGCCAATATGGTAAACATAGGTAAAGTTTTATAAAACTTTGAGTATTGGGTATAATAATGGGTATTTATTGAAGCGTAGATAAGTTTTGGTGGTTCCGTGAATGCCTAAACGTATTTTATCGCGAAACATAAACATTTTACGTAACCAATAAAAATAAAATGTGCAAAGTTAATAATTATCCTCCAAATAATTATCTAACACTTGCTTGACGTAAACCTTTAATTGTTTGATGCCCGTTTACGTTGGATGACAATTTTTAGTTTACGCGATTTAACTTAACGATTAAAATTAAAAGCAAACGCGTACGAGACTAAAAATAAATAGTGGAATAAATGAAGTTGTAAAATGACCTGAAAACACGGGGTGTTATAGTCTTCCCCCGTTAATTGAGCCTTGTCCTCAAGGCTTAAGATGCGCCACTTGACGACGGTGCGGTTTTTGTGAAGAGATGTGGATACTTCTTCTGAAATTGGTCTTTACGTTCCTATGTGAACTCAGGACCTCTCCTAGAGTTCCATCGAACCTTAGTGATTGACATACGGCTTTGTTTCAATCGTTTAACTTCACGATCTATGATTTCTACTAGTTCCTCGATAAAATGAAGCTTGTCATCAATATGAAGTCCATCCAATGGAATGGCTAATGGTTCATCGGCATAGCACTTCTTCAAGTTGGATATATGAAACGTATTGTAAACCCTGCTCAGCTCTTGAGGAAGCTCAAGCTTGTAAGCAATGACTCCAACCTTAGCCAACACCTTGAAAGGTCCAACATATCTGGGGTTTAGCTTCCCCCGTTTGCCAAAGCGTACTACTCCTTTCCAAGGAGAAACCTTAAGCATAACTCTATCTCCAACTTGAAATTCCATCGGTTTACGCTTTAAATTGGCGTAACTCTTTTGTCGATCACGGGCGACTTTAATTCTTTGCTTGATCTGAATGACATTCTCGGTCGTCTCTTGAACTATTTCTGGACCGTGAGTTGAACTTCTCCAACCTCGGCCAACAAACAGGTGAACGACACTTTCGACCGTAAAGTGCTTCAAATGGTGCAGCCTTGATGCTAGCGTGATAACTATTATTATATGAAAACTCAACTAATGGAAAATGGTTAACCTAACCCTTTCCAAAGTCTATCACATAAGCACGCAGCATATCCTCGAGAGTTTGAATAGTCCTCTCGCTTTGTCCGTCAGTTTGCGGATGGTATGCAGTACTCATATCTAAATTCATACCCAAGGCCTCCTGAAGTGACCTCCAAAAATTTGATGCGAATGTAGGGTCGCGATCACAAATGATTGAGACAGGTATTTCATGCATCGTGACTACCTCTTGCAAGTACATTCTTGCCAATCTTTCCATGGGATCAGTTTCCCTCATTGGTACGAAGATTAAAGATTTAGTAAGTCGGTCAACAATCACCTAAATGGTGTCATAACCTTGTGATGAATTAGGAAGCTTCGTGATAAAATCTATAGTGTATCCCATTTCCATTGAGGTATCCCGGGTTGCACCAACAAACCCGATGGCCTTTGGTGTTCAGCCTTGACCTTATCACATGTCAGACATTTGTTAACATAGGTGGAGATGTCGGCCTTCATATTGGGCCACCAATATAGTTTTCGCATGTCCTGATACATCTTATCGGAACCTGGATGGATGGAGTATTTTGACTTGTGGGACTCGTGCATGATCACAGTCCTTAAATCGCCATAACATGGTAACCAACTCCTGTCATTTAAGCATAGAGTTCCATCCGCGCGGGGTTCTCAAAACGCAGCCAAGAAAAAATCTTCAAACTTTCTTGTAAGCTACGAAATGATGTTAAAACCACTTAGTAATGATGCAAGGAAGTGATCTAAGCCTAAAAGTACAAATCATTAAGCAGCTTATTAACCACAAACAAAGGATCAATATCTTGATGAGAGATTCCTTGCCATTTTTTCAAACGCTATGTGGGGGGGGGCGAAAAAATGCCGCGCGCGAACCAAGCCAACGAATGTTGATCTTGTTTAAAAACCACAATAATCGATAATAACTACGCGCGCACTCTCTCTGGTCTTCTTCTGTCACCCAACTCTTCCCCCAGCGCGCGACAAACCTCGCCGGCTTCCATCAAACCACCCCACGCCTCATCGAGAACCCCCACAAAACACACACATACGCGGACCAAAAGGCCTTGGTAAAATGGAAAGAAAGTATCCATATTATTGAGAGAGAAAACGAGAGATGGAAGTAGTGTGGTGTGCTAGAAGAGCAAAATAAACATCACACACACACAAACACTTTTACAAAAGTAACTATATCACCCTCATGGAATATGGGAGGGGGTATTTATATGAGTCCTCTAGTGACACACAACGATCGTAAATAGGCTTGTCATTATTAGTCCCTATGTGTCCACGCTATAAATAAACTAATGTAATCCGTGTTTGTCTTGACCACCATCTAACTTCACATGAATGATAACATTCTTCGTCTGTTCTTTTAATGTGCATGCCTACACTCTCAAAAGGAACAATAATAACCACTATCTCTATCTTCACGCATCCGCACAAACAACAGCAAATCGCGATGGGACACATACGAGAAAAAAACAACACCAATTTTCATAATTAGATATACACACTATAACTCTATCATCTACAGACTGATCCCCCAAATTGGCTAGGAGTGCTAGTGGACCACAAGTGGGGCGTTAGTGAGTTGTGTATTAGTTAGTGAGTGATGCAGGACGTGGCGCTGAGTGGTCTATGAAGTACGCGATTGTGTTGTGAGATCGGCTAGCTCACACGCACAATGTGCACATCGGCCATATGTCAACGAGATACAAAACACAAACCACACTTCTCTACACACCTCAGCAAAACAATACACACACAGATGAGTCAAACCTATCTCTGCTGTTTTTAGATGACCTTCGTGAGAGAAGTAATGAAGAAAAGAAACAAGATATAAACCCTAGTTTAGAATCAAAAACTATTCCAGAGCTTAATACGTACATAAACTTAGTAAAAATACAACCCAAACTGGTTACCAAAAACCCTAATCTTGAACCTCTTGATTAAACCCTTAAAGAAACGCGCCACTTAATACGCAACGACCTCAATTCGTTTACCACCAATTCTCCGAGCGCGAGAATAATCCTTATGATATGATGATAGAAAGACTGAATACTTGGGTAAATAAATTGTTTATAGAATATTTAGGTATGTTTGGAGTGTTATGTGCCATGGCCTAAGAGGAGAGAAACAAAAGGGTTGTGTTGGTTTTTGGTTAATGAATTAGTTGTGTGATACTTTTTCTAGTTATATATGTATATATACTAAGAGCTAGTCAATAACACTATTTAGAAAGTCTAAGATTACTAGAAACATGAGGAGGGAATTAAGGAAGATATTTGGTCAAGATAACTAGTCATGTACTAGCATAATAAGTTCTAGGTTTATACAAGACTTTGGTTGATAAAATGTGTGCTCATTGTCCCTTTGGGGCTACTTTGCATCCAAAACTAAGAGGAGGGAGTACTAGATGTGTCTTGGATATTTTGTGTTGATATTTTGTGTTACTTAAAGTTTATAAGTTGTAGGTTAAATGTAGAAGAATAACTTGTAAAGTGTATGTTTTAGTTGGTTTCTCTTATGTAAAATTCAGCTACCATGAATAACATAGGTAAAGTTTTATAAAACTTTGAGTATTAGGTATAAAAAAGGGTATTTGTTAAAGCGTAGATAAGTTTTGGTGGTTCCGTGAATGCCTAAATGCATTTTATCGCGAAACGTAAACACTTTACGTAACCAATAAAAATAAAATGTGCAAAGTTAATAATTATCCTCCTCCAATAACATCTAACACTTGCTTGATGAAACATTTAATTTTTTGATGCCCATATTTTTTTTTTTTTTCCGTTTACGTTGAATGATAATTTTTAGTTTACGGAATTTAACTTAACGATTAAAATTAAAAGCAAACGCGTACTAGACTAAAAATAAATAGTGGAATAAATGACGTCGTAAAATGACCTGAAAACACAAAAACACGGGGTGTTCATAGTATTACCGCTATTAAATGAGGTCCTGGCCTCTAGGGCTTAAGCGACGCGACATTTGACGATGGTGCGGTGTCTCTTGTGAAGAGCGATGTGGATACTTCTTTCGGAATTGGTCTTCATGTTCCCATGTGAAATCAAGACCTTTCCTAGAGTTCCATCGAACCTTAACGATTAGAATACAGCTTTGTTTCAATCGTTTAACTTCATGATCCATGATTTCTACGGGTTCTTCGATAAAATGAAGCTTGTCATCAATATGAAGTCCATCCAACGGAATGGCTAATGGTTTCGCAGATTGAAGGAGGTGGCGATCGTGGAGAGAGAATGGGGGCCAGAGTGAAGGGGGGTGGGTGGGGGGGGGGGCGGGATACCCTATTGTGAACCCTACTCACTCTTGAGGAAGCTCAGCTTATAAAGCAACGGCTCCAACTTTTCCAATACCTGAAAGTCAAATATATCTAAGGGTTTAGCTTCCCCCGTTTGGCCAAAACGTACTACTCCCTTATCCCAAGGCAAAACCTTAAGCATAACAATATCTCCAACTTGAAATCCCATCGGCTTACGTATTAAAATCGCCGTAAACGTCTTTTAAATTATCTGAATAACCTTCTATTCTCGGTTGTCCCCCCCCCCCTCTGAACAATTTCTGGACCGTGTGAGTTGAACTTCTCCAACCTCGGCCTAACAAACAGGTGAACGACAATTTTGACCGTAAAATGCTTCAAATGGTGCAGCCTTGATGCTTGCGTGATAACTTATGAAAACTCAACTAACGGCAAATGGTTAACCCAACCCTTTCCAAAGTGATCACACAAAGCATAGCAGCATATCCCCTACAGAGAGTTTGAATAGTCCCCTCGCTTTGTCCGTCAGTTTGCAGATGGTATGTAGTACTCGTATCCAAATTCATACCCAATGTCTTCTAAAGTGACCTCCAAAAATTTGATGCAAACCTAGGGTCGCGATCACAATTGATTGAGACAGGTATTCTGTTCCTCGTGACTACCTCTTTCAGGTACATTCTTGCCAATCTTTCCATAGGATGACTTTCCCTTATTGGTACAAAGATTGCAGATTTAATAAGTCGGTCAACAAGCACCCAAATGGTGTCATAACCTTGTGATGACTTAGGAAGCTTCATGATAAAATCCATAGTGATATTATCCTATTTTGCATTTAGGTTCTCAGCGTTGCACCAGGAAAACCCGATGGCCTTTTGGTTTCAGATCCTTAGACCTTAGCACATGTCAAAACATTTACTAACATAGGTGGCGATATCGGCCTTCATATTAGGCCACCAATATAGCTTCTTTAAGTCCTGATACATCTTATCAGACCCCGGATGGATAGAGTATTTGGACTTGTGGGACTCGTGCATGATCACAGTCCTTAGATCGCCATAACAGGGTAACCAACTCCTGCCATTTAAGCATAGAGTTCTGTCGGCGCGGTTCCAACTTTTCCTTCGATATATCCTTCCTGGTCATACCTCTTACGTCTTCCTTTTTGAGGTTCTATGGTTTCTATGCTTATATTTGAACTTCCAGAATTTGTTTGGGGAGCTTCAAACCAATAGTCATGACTAAGGCTCGAACCTGTAATGGCTTATTCTGTTCTTTACGGCTAAGGCATCGGCCACTAAGTTTGCTTTCCCCGGGTGGTAACGTATTTCACAATCGTAATCGCTGAGCAACTCTAACCAATCGCGTTTGCCTCATGTTCAAGCTCCTTTTTGATGCAAGAATTTTTTTGTAAACTCTTGTGGATTTTGTGAACAACATCGTACACTTGGTTCCGTACAAATAGTGTCTCTAAATTTTTAGAGCAAACACTACCGATCCAAGTTCCAAATCATGAGTCGTATAATTTTTCACATGAATTTTCAATTGGCGTGATGCATAAGCAATTACTTTCTCCCTTTGCATTAATACAACACCCAATCCTTTATACGAAGCATCGCAATAAACTACAAAATCCTCGCTTCCTTTAGGTAGAGCCAGAATTGGCGCACTGCACAACTTCTGCTTTATTAACTAGAAGGTGGCTTCCTCCTGGTCACCCTAATCAAACTTAACTCTTTTCTGAGTAAGCTTGGTCATTGACTTGGCAATCTTCGAAAATCCTTCAATGAATCTTCGGGTTTTACCCAGCAAGACCTAAAAATTGACAAATATATGTTGGTGTCTTAGGACATGCCCAATCTTTTATGGATTCGATCTTGGCGGGATCCACGTGAATGCCTTGACTATCAATCACGTGGCCGAGAAATTGTACCTTGGGAATCCAAAATTCACATTTAGAGAATTTAGCATACAACTCCTCTTTCTTAAGCAATTCCAGAATTGCCTTAAGATGTTCTTCGTCTTCCTTCTTGTTCCTTAAATAGATGAGGATGTCGTCAATAAAGACAATCACAAACTTATCCAAATATGGCTTGCACACCCGATTCATGAGATCCATAAATACCGCCGGTGCGTTCGTCAAACCAAATGGCGGAACTCGTAATGACCATATCGAGTTCTGAATGTCGTCTTTGGAATATCTTCTTCACGTACTCAAAGCTGGTGATAACCTGATCGCAGTTCTATCTTAGAATAAACGTTAGATCCTTGTAGTTGATCAAATAAATCATCGATCCTTGGGAGTGGATAACGATTCTTCATCGTTAGCTTGTTCAGTTCTCGGTAGTCGATGCACATTCGAAATGATCCATCCTTCTTCTTGACAAACAAGACCAGAGCTCCCCAAGGTGAGGAACTGGGCCTTATAAAGCCTTTATTAGATAGCTCCTTTAGTTGGTCTGGCAATTCTTTCATCTCAGACGAAAGCAACCGATAAGGTGCCCGTACTACAGGTGCAGCACCAGGTATCAAATCAATTTGGAATTCCACTTGTCGAGTCGGAGGAAGACCCGACAAGTCCTCAGGAAATACTTTAGGAAAATCTCGAACAATCGGTACGTCCTCAAGTCGCTTCCCCTCTGACTTGTCTTCAGTCTTCTTTGTAGTAACATATGCCAAAAAGACATGATGTCCTTTCAAAAAATATTTATGAGTTTTGGTGCACAAAAAACGAGTCCCGTTTCCCTGGATGCTTCCATCACCATGGAGAATTAAGGTTTCATTTCCGAACGATCTTCTCAGCACAGTCAATGACAACATGGTATTTTTCCAACCAATCCATTCCAATTATGACGTCGAAACTACCAAGTTCTATGGGCATATAAGATAGAAGCATAGCAGTCATTTAGAAGGAACGTACCCATAAAGATGTTGGAGTCCGGGTTTATTCCCGCATTGCCCACCACATAAACGTTTTTCGAAAAACTCCCCCTCAAAAATAGGACCAATTGAGAAATTATTGTCTTTTGAAAACATTGTGAGGGATGGAGTGTTGAACTCTACAATTAGAAGGGGGGGAATTAAGAGTTGTCATCGAGAAATTCTTGAAAAATTGTGTTCAACTTTTTGAAAAACCAGATGTTAGAGGACTTCTCTTCTAACGGTAAGGGTAAGCGCACTGAAACGTACACTATCCTTTTTCTTGAGCTAAAGATATTGAATGTCTTGTAAGAACAACTCAAGACCGAGAAACGTTAATTTTCTCGTTGGGAGGATAAGTTATAAACCTTCCTTTATTTGAAGTCCGGGTTATGTACTGACATTTGCACATAAGCCATCAAAAATAGAAATTGACAATGTTTTGAAATTTTGAAAACTCTCGCTCGAACTTCATTTTTCTACACACCCGTGTCAATGTTAAATCGCCATTTCTAAGCACGTAAATGTTAATCGATTCCAAGAGGACATGTCGAGAGGACTATTTTGGAAATTTCTGAATTTTCTGATTTTGTATTTTCATTTTTGAAGTTTTATATTTTTGTATTTTTCTATTTCTCAAAAATATGCACATGGTGAGGTTTGATGATGATATTCAAAGCTGTATCATTTGTCAGAAACCTTCAGTTCAGATGGAGTCAAACATCTACATACCAATCCTTCTGAACAAGATACTTTTAAACCGATCCTCAGGAAGTGCTTTCGTAAAATGTCAGCTAATTGGTAATTCAGTTCTGACCAACTATAATTCAATTATACCATTTTCAACCTGTTCTTTTATGAAGTGATACCGGGGGGGGGGAAAGTTTATGGATGTACTTTGTCCTGTGGAATGTTGTACGGGGTTGCATGAGATTGCTATGGCTGACTGAGAGTCACAATACAACGGTATTTTGTTGTAGTTGAAGCCATAATCTTGAAGTTGTGTCCTCATCCACATTACTTGAGCACAACTTGCAGATAACGCCACGTACTCTGCCTCTGCTAAAGACATTGCAGTGCAGTTTTGGTTTCTTTAACACAGCTTTACAAGTTATCACCAAGGATGTATCCCTCCAGAAGTGCTTTTGTGAGTATCAAGGCATCCGGCATGATCAGCGTCTAAAAATGCTGTTAGTTCAAAGCCAGAATCCTTTGGATACCAGAGTCCCATGTTAATGGTACCCTTTAGGTATTTAAAGATTCTTTTAACCTCCTTGAGGTGCTTTTGAGTTGGTCGTGCTTGATAATGTGCACAATAGCATACTGCTTGCACTAAGTTTGGTCTACTAGATGTCAAGTACATGAGTGACCCGATTTTACTACGATAATCAGTTTGGTCTACGGGTTCTCCACTCAAGTTACATCTAGTTTGGGTTATTGTAAGCAATGGTGTACCAATGGGAGGACAATTATCCATATTATGCTTTTTCAGAATTTCTAAAGCGTACTTGGCTGATTGATAAAAATACCCGTGGGGACTGGTGGATCTATGTCCTAAAAAAGAAAATTTCATCTCCCCATTTGGAACCTAACCACCTTATGACTTCAGAATCGTCGTGAAATTAAGATGTTGTTGGGTATAAGATCGAACCATAAAACCTTTTCAGCACATTGAGTCGATGAGATCATATTTTAATTACATTTTCTCCCCTTATTTTAAATAATAAACACTTAGTTTTTGAAATACCTTGTGATTAAAATATGTCTTGAAAATTCTGTGGGAGAAAATATGGTCAGCATGAATGGTTTGGAACATTATGATAATGTTTTGAATACATAAGAATGGTCGTTGATGATGTATCCAAGAACATTAAAACTTTGTTTTTCGAAAAACTCCCCCTCAAAAATAAGACCAATTGAGAAATTGTTGTCTTTTGAAAACACTGTGAGGGATGGAGTGTTGAACACACAATTTTGAAAGATTATGAATTGTCATCAAGAAATTCTTGAAAAATTTTGTTCAACGTTTTGAAAAACCATATGTTAGAGGACTTCTCTTCTAACGGTAAGGGTAAGCGCATTGAAACGTACACTATCCTTTTTCTTGAGCTAAAGATATTGAATGTCTTGTAAGAACAGCTCAAGACCGAGAAACGTTAATT
Organism: Tanacetum coccineum; assembly: GCA_026074375.1. NCBI lineage: Eukaryota > Viridiplantae > Streptophyta > Magnoliopsida > Asterales > Asteraceae > Tanacetum > Tanacetum coccineum. The sequence goes on along the minus strand of BQNB010001366.1, from coordinate 16,408 downwards.
TTCTCGTTGTGAGGATAAGTTATAAACCTTCCTTTATTTGAAGTCCGGGTTATGTACTGATATTTGCACATAAGCCATTTAGAAAATTTAGAAAATTGTCATGTTTTGAAACTATTTGAAAAAACTCTCCGGGCGTTTCGAACTTCATTTTACACACCCGTGTTTGTCAATGTTAATCGACATTTCTAAAGCTCTGTAAATGTTATCGGATTCCAGAGGACATGTCGAGAAAGATTCTTTTTTTGGAAAATTTTCTTATTTTTCAGATTTTTGTGATTTATATATATTTACTGTTGTCTTCAGATTGTTATGTGAGGTGGAAATAGTAATTCCTATTTTTTTTGTCGTGATGTAGTTGTCTTGTCTTGCTTAAGGAACAACTTTTGGAACAGCTTTTGAACTTGACTATAATGTTCATTGCTGTGGTCTTGAATTCTGAGTTCTGAACGGTTATGATCAGAAGTCATTTGATGAAGAACGAGGCTTGATCTGCTGCGATCAAACGTCTTTTAAACATTGAGGAACGGGGCCTGAAGTGTTATTTTCAGCAGACACCATTTGTCGTTGTGGTGCGAGGTCTGAACTGTTGTGATCAGACATCATTTTGTGATCATCAGATCAAAATTCCTTGAAGCCCTGTTTTCTGAGATATCTTTCTTTTTCGCAACCAAACTCTGAGTCCTTCCTCTGTAGGATTGAACGATGTACCTGTACTGTAATGAGAGTACATGCACTGACAATTAAGAGCTTGTTCGCTTTCACATAGGTTAGGGATATCATGATTTGACATATGGAGGTTTCACTTTAAACATTTGTTGTGCTAGAGGCGAATGTCTTTCCTGTTGGAACCCATCTAAGACAAACAGTCTTGAGAATTCTACCCGTTGGTTGCCACCTAAGAAAGATTAGATTGTTGTTTATCTCGCACAAGTGGTAGTCTTTTGATTGAAAAACCTATTTTCTTTTTGGGATCTGTCTTTTTGGTTTTGTTGAACCTTATTTTTCTTACTGGTGTTTGTTTCTGTTTGTTGTCTTTTTGGATGGAACTCTTAGCACGCGAGTTGATTCTTTCAGGAATTTTATTACTACAAGCGTCATGATTGCATTAAGACATTTCTGGACTTGTTCGAGCAAACAAAATGTTTGGAGCAGAAAAAATTTCTAGGGATCCTAGGAGTGTTCATGTGTCTTTTTACTTAGCTTCCTCTAGGTAGTGATTATGAACAATGTCGTTTGAGCTATACCTAGATGAGCTTGGTGCAATCATGTGATGAGTTTTGCTGGGCATGATTATCTTCCTTAGGCAAATGATGTGTTTTGACTGGTTTTGACCAAGTAGTTCTGTTACATCAACTTGGGAGGCAAACCGTGGTTTTGAAATTCTACGGTCTATTCAAACTTAAACGTATCGGTTGTCTAACAACGGATGGTTTTTGAGTGGATGTCTAACCGGTTTTCCAAGAATTGATGGTTTGCAAACTTAGTATTCACACTTTTTCTGTTTAGTTTCCTTAACTCATTTTTTAATGCTGCATTGCAAAACCCTTTTTTTCTGGTATCTAAGCTAGTTCATCAGCCCATTTTCATTAGACTTTTTGTTCAGTCTGTTCCTTTAAAGAGTCATTCTGGTTTTTGGTACTGAATCACGTGTACTTTTATAGAATCAAAACGATCTTTGTATAGTCTGTTTCAAATGCTCTTTTTTCTTTATTGTAACTGCTCTCTCTGAATGCGATGTAATTTAGCCACACTATGTTCCAATTCGTTGTTTATTGTTTCAATATCATCGATGTCATTTTTTAACCTTGGCTTCATTACTTTTTTCTTTCAAAAATTGACCATGTTGCCCTGATTTTAAAACATTGTTTTCCATTTGTAATTGTAGTTCAAGATTGATACAATGTGCTTCGAGTTTGCAAATATCTTTTTGACAATGAGGCAACAGTCTTTTTGAGCAAAAATTTTCAGACTCGAGTGATTGATTTGAGAGTTTAGTTTCATGTTATCGTTAATTTAGAGGGGGTAAAAGGACGTAATATGTCATGACATTGTTCAGCATTCTGGTCAACCTTTCCTTCATTATTGAATTCAGGTTGCTCAGTATGTTGTTGTCCTGTAGCAGATACATTATCATCAGTCGTTTGTACCTCAGCCATTGGTCTTTCATTTTAATATGGGTCTGATATCGCATCATTTAACATCGTGCACCCAATTCCTGATCTGTGCTTGTATCATGCTTTTGTGTTATGTCCACCATTGATTCAATGATAAACTAAAACTAGCTTTTTTTCCAATGCTTTACTCGAATCAACCTTTTCCTCTGTCGTCTGCATCAGCATTTCTTTTCACCTGCTGTCATACTCTCTTTTATGCAAGCGCATTTTCTCAATGATTTAAACATAATCCATGTGTTGGATCAGTGTATCAGGAATTGCTGAATACTCGAGTCGAGTGTTATTCTAGAAGAAAGTAAGTTTCGTGTCATTACATATATTCATCATTCAAATAAATCTTTGACTTGATGAAATTGTGAAACGGTGGTCTCGAGAACTTTAAAGAGGCCATGGATTCCAATCTCTTGAATTCGGTTGATTATCAAGTTTTGCTTTTGAAGTTGATCCATGTTTAGGAACATCGTGCCTGTGAAAGTCTCTAGATCTTGATAAAAAAGTGTCGTAAATGCGCGTTTGAATCCATCCTCGGTTCGACTTCCTTTTAAGTCGTTGTTTAAAAGACACTTGAGGTGTGAATGAAGTCGTTGAAAAGATACCATGCAACTTTCTTTTGTTTTGTCTTGAATTAGTTGCATTTGTTGTATTTCTGAATCTGAACACGAAGATAAGGTATCTTTCTTCTCCATTTTATCGTGAGTTGAAGTGAAAGTTTGGTTGGATCTTAAGTGGATATGATGTGATTGAAGTTGTATGCCTAAGTTTGGTTGGATCTTAAGTGGATAAGGTATCATTCTTCTCCATTTGAATATGCCTAAGTTACAGATTACAAACTATGATTACTATATGATCTCTATGATCTTCTGTAGAACTATTATCTACTGACTATGCCTAGGGATCCTTTTTTAGGACTAAGGAAACCCTAATGGCTTTACAAGACGCGTATAAAGATTACTGCATATCTTTTCTAAGATACCATGCATATCTTTAATCTAAACTAATTTCTTTGCGTAAGCAGACTTTAACTATTACATTAACAAATATTAACTATTTAATACTGCCTTGGTTAACTAACTATGATAAACCTTTCTCCTGTATAACTATTATAACTAGCAGAATTAGCTATAATATAAACAGAATTAAGTCCTGTTTATACAAAATTCCTAAACAATTCCTCCCTTAAACTTGAACTTCAATTGTTTAACTTCAAAGTATTCTTCAGATGTCTTTAGTTTGGGCTTTTGAGATGGAGAGAGAGAGAGAGAGAGGTGAGAGGGTGGAATTGTTTCCATGCATGTCTTTAAGTCCTTAGCTCTTTGAATGATGACATGTTTGATGTTCTTTGAAAAACCAATCATACTTTGTCTTTTAGTCTTTGTCTATATTCTTTACAGCTACACAGCAACATCCAACTAATTTGGTTTATGTTTTTGGAAACTTCAGCCATCAACGGATTTGATATGTCTTTACCATGAGCCGTTTGCTATGGACTAGTCAATGCTTTATTTATCGTAACCATGGTGCATGATAACCCTTATAGTTTTTAGCAAACTATCAGCTATCAACGGAATTTGAGACTCTTTACCAGTAGCCGTTTGCTCTGGAGTAGCCAATGCTTTAGTACAATACTATGGTGCATTGATTACCATATAGTTTTTGGTAAACTGTCAACCATTAACGGATTTGAAAAGTCTTTACCAAAGCGTTTGCTTTGGACTAAGCCTAGTCCTTATGCCTACTTAAGCATGGTGAATGATAACATTTATTGTGTGGTGGTTAGCCAATCACCCAAACCATTCTCCCTTCCCATAATAGTCAACAACTTTCCACAAAACGATCCCCATAACTACTGATAACTTCATCATTTTTTATCCCGCTTGGCTTCTCAATATCTTCAATCGAGTTTATAGCAAACATTAATTACAATTTTCCATCTAGAAGCTTCATTTTCAGCATCACTTGGCAAGCTTCTTTTGACAATGGATACTTTCTATCTGCTAACATATATATAGTGCATGCCTCTAAAGTTAAACAATGTACTTCACACTTATTCATATATATCTTCAAAACTAACCATTTTTGTTGAAGTGTTTTATCTGTTATGGGCTGGAAATCTTTGTAATAATAACAAGTAAACAAGTGAAGCTTCGAGCTTTTGTAAACATTTTGTTAAATCCAATGTATCAGTTTTAAAACAACTTTTAATTGTCGTTCAATATATATCTTGTGCTAGTGATCTGAGAAGTAACACACCCCGGACCCTTATTCCGCTGCGACCCAATTTGGGGGTGTTACACTTATTATCTGATAAATGCTTCTTTGACCTTATTGAAATATCTTCTAATTTGCCACAATATTAGATTTTGTATCCAAAGGAGTAGGATTCATAGCTTCTAATGATTCCTCTTTATCAGTCTCTGAATCTCCTTGTTGACTCTTGTCAATACTTATACCTTTCCTATCCTTTTGCTTCTTTCTTTTTCCTACTCTTTTTACTGGCTCTTCTTCTTTCACTTTACCAACTTTTTCTTCTGTATCTGAAACATCTTTATCATCAATCCTTTGTTTCTTTGAAATTTCTGTCTGAAGCTCTTCTCCATATCTTTTCAATTGTGCCTTTGTAGCTTCAATATTTATAGGAACAAAAGTATCAATCTGCTTAACTAACTTCTTAAACTCTTCTTTAATCTCTTCAAACTTCAACTTCTTCAACTGAGAAAGCTTCCAAGTTCCTTGATTCTTTAGATAGTTTGACATGTAAATTCTCAACTGTGACTGAGTCATAGGTTTATTTCTCTTTGCCTTAGCTCTTTCTTCTGCAAAATGTTTCTTTCTTTGATTCACCAAATCTACCATTCTTTTTGCAAAATCTTGTTCAGACAAATCCTTTCCCAACACATCTTTTGTCAACTCTGCATTTGCTTCTAACTTGGCTCTAATAGCATCCCAGTCTTCTTCAGTATAAAATTGAGCTTCAAATTAAACTTGAGCTTTTCTTTTCTTTTGTTGCTCAGTTAACTCTTCTTCTTCTGCCAATCTTTTAGCCAATAAAGCATCCAAATGAACTTGTTTGGCAGTTTCTTATTCCTTTAGATTTTGTAATCTTATGGCTTCTGCAAGACTAGCTTCTTCTTGTTGAATTTGTTCTTTAGTTCTTTTGGGAGCTTGAGTCTCTTCAACAATCATAGGAGCTTTTCCTTCCCTTTGGCCTCTAGCAAAACTAACTGGTCCACTACCAGTACTAACTCCTAGGCCACCAGTATTAACTTCTTCAAAGCCAGTATCAATGTCTTTTCCCTTGGACTCTTTTCTCCTCTTGTATATTTTACCCTTATCAACTGACTTTGACCTCTGAGAAGCAACCTTTGACAGAGTTTTAGCTGCTTCCAAGGTTGTAGGGCTGATATCCTCCTTCCCTGAGTTTTAGCTGCTTCCTAACCATTTCATCCAAACCTTCCTCTTGTAAATTCCTCCCATGTTTGGAAGAAATTTCAGCATCCTCATCCTCTGAATCCGTGATCATACCAAACACTTAATCATTATCATACCATCACCGAGTAGTCATGAGAGATTTAGCCTCTCGTGGCTAAGGAGTTCATAACATATCTTGATTCGATAACAAACTTCATTTTTTACTAAGCTAGTATGGCGTTCTTCGTCGTTCTTGGTGATTTGATCTTGATTTTATAAAGGATATGGTGTTTATGCTTGGAGAATGATTAGATGATGATTTTGTGCGTGTGGGATGAGGGGATGTACTTAGTTGTTTTGTAATGTCTGAGGATGGATATGAAATGTGTAATTTGGCTTTAATATTTTAGGTTGTATTTCAGGGTGGTAGACGCCGTTCAAGGTAAAATGATGTGGCAGTTCTGGGTGAAATTGCGAGGGGAATTTAATGTTTATTGGAGAAGTGCGGCGCACAAAAGAATTTGTGCGGCGTACTTAGGGTATTAATGCAGTAGTATTTATGTCTTCATTTATTCTTCAACGTCAGATAGGAAGTGCGACGCACAAAAGACATTGTGCGGCGTACTTATGGAGTTAATGCATTTTTTGACTAAGTCTTTAATCCTTTAACTTTGAGGAGAAGTACGGCGCACATTGGGTAAGTGTGGCGCACATTTGCACTTTTAGCTTGAGATTTTATCTTTTCTTGTATGTTGTTTTCTCGAAGTGTATAAATACTCGATCTTTGTTGTGTTTGAGGGGGGGGGGGGGGGGGAGGGGGGGGGGGTGGGGGGGGGGGGGGGGGGGGGGGGGGGGGGGGGGGGGGGGGTGGGGGGGGGGGGGGGGGGGGGTCCTCGGGATGTCTTCAAGTTGGCACCTGCCAAGCAATTATAAGTATTAAGTATCAAAAGTTTACGAGAAATGATAAAATATGTACAAATAACGCCACCAAAAACATGTATAATTTGGGCGTTATCATGCATCTTCTTTGAGCTTTTTTTTTGCTTTTTGATGGTAATGTGTTTGTAAGCTGCACATGTGGTGTAAGATGATCATTGTCACTAAATTTTCCAAACTTATCTCATTGGTTTCTAACAGTTGATCATACATCAATTGTTTCCACTGGTTGCTCATCTTGTTTCATTCGATTTTTTCTTTCTTTTGCTGTTTCAGAAGCTTCATCTGTTGCTCTGTCTTTTCCGAACAACTCCATCAGCTCATTGTAATGATGAATTGGTTTTGTCCTCAACTTTGCAGTATTAGGATTTTCCTGTTAAAAACGCAAATATAAGCTTTGCAAGCAACCTATTATAACAACGGGTCAAGGTTAATTAGCTATTGACATAAGCTATCAAAACTGCCCCTTAGTCACATGTAAGGCACCAGATGGCTGCTGACATTGCAATCCAAAGAGGGCCCTGAATAACTCAATGTTAAGGATGGAGGAAAACAATACTAGGCGGTGAAAAATTATTTAGAACGGTTGCAATGCCACTAGTATTTGAGAGTTAGATGTTTTGAAAAAAGATAACTTAAAAAAGCGTGATCTAAAAAAAGTTGATCTTGAGTGTCGCTTAGACGATTTTGTAAATTAATCGCCTTTCTAATACCTTTTTTAAACTTTTGGATAGCTCCTTGGATGTTTCGTGTATGCCTCAGAAATGAAATGTGCCATTAGGTACGATTACCTTTGCCTTGTTCTTTAAGCATAGCTTCAATGAATGCAGTGTCCATTGGGTTGGTCCAAGTAAAATGCTCCCTCTTTGCGGTTGCTCCATCTTTTTTGCTCGTGGGTAATTTCTTCATAGATGTTCATCAATTAAACCTAAACAAGAAAAACTAATCGGAAATATTTAACATATGCAGAAAGACTGAACATATGCAGAAAGATTGAACATAGAGTAAATTCAGAAAGATTGTACATAGTGCCAAACATCAAAAAGTAAACAGAAAGATTAGAAATAGTGTCAAACATCAAAAACTAATTCAGAGAGAGATTGAACAATCAAATAAGTGCCAAGTTCATTTATTTTCATATAGTAAACAGGTGCCAAGTTCAACTTTTACAATCATTAATATTAGACAATTAGATTGACATATTGATTTTGTTGTTCGGGTCAACAAATATTCATTCCACATTTCATTTGCCATTGAATATCTTATTTGTTCTCCTCCATCATCCATGTCTCATAGTGCATGAATTTCTTTATCTTGTGTGGCATTTAAAACCTCATGCATCACCTCATCTTCAAGTTCTTTGTCACAATATTCCTCGAGTAAAAAGTTATGTAGGATACAACATGCCAAAAATATATTTGATTGTGTTTCACATGAATAAAACGGTTCGGTTGTGCTTCTAACAATAGGAAACCCTTTCTTTAAGACGCCAGATGCCCTTTCAATTGTGTTCCTTAATGATGCATAGCGAAGGTTAAATAACTCTCGTGGATTTTGAGGTGCACGATTCGAGTACTCTTTTAAATGGTATCTAACGCCTCTAAAAGGTGCTATGAGAGTACTTCTATGGGGTAGACCTCCACTAACCAAATAAAATTTACCTATAACCGTAGTAACATTAGTGTCATAATTAAACAAAGATGTCAATATACCCAACTTTTAGTTAATATATTACCGTTAGGAATAATTAGCTTATCTTTCCTAGTAAGTGCATCTTTTATTATTCTTGAATCTGATGCTGTGCCTTCCCAACCACTAAAAACATATGTGAACTTTAAATCAAACGTACAAGCAGCTAGTACACTGATTGTTGGATATCATTTACGACCAAGATATATCGGGGCATCTTTAATTGGAACTCTCATGCGAACATGTGTTCCATCGATTTCCCCTATATAATCTTTGAAAAGGGGATAAAATCTCTTCTTTTGTTGAATTTATTTTTAAACGGTTACACCACTAGGCTGTTTAATATATTGATCTTTTAAAGATATTATTGCGTTCAAAACTCTATGGAAATGCCTACTTGTAGCTGATCCAGATCAACGATAACCAAGAGACAAAACGATTTCTAAAATCATTACCTACAATATGAAAAAACCTAGCAACTTGTTCTTTAATAGTCATACGTTGAGTTGGTCGTAAGACCACCTTCACTTTGCAACTTTTGACACAATATCTTAAAAGCGTTTTCACTCATACAAATAAGTTGACGACATTTGCCACTTGTTAAGAGGTCGTGCAACATCTCTTCTCGTACTTCTTGTCTATGCAACATCGAATCTCGGGTAGGCACGTTAATACTGTTCCTATTTGTAAATCTTCTATGTGCAATAAGAACCAAAACTAGACAAGCCGCGTGAATTGCAGCTAGATGTTGAGTTCTCACCATATGAATTACGTTATCATCCATTTAATTGGTGGTTGTCCTCCCCCATCCTTTTTTTTTCTTTTATACGAAGTTTACGAAAAAGGTGTAAGCATGTAATCTAAATTCGTAAGCAACAATGTGTTAATAACACATTCAACTATATGCAAGAAAATAACAACTCAAAACTATTTTGGTTCATCAACTGGACATTTTACCCAAACAAAAACTGGACATGCAAATTGTTCAACAATTGATAATACATTATATATTTCATAATTATTAATACCTAGCCGGAAAACAATAACACTTATAAACTTGCTTCAAAGTACACATCAAAGAAAACCTTTTAAGCAATAATATGTGAAAGTGCAGAAGATTTTGAAAAATATTGACGATGAAAACTGATTTATAGGCATGTATATGATGCAATAAATGTTATTGTTGAAGATGTATGAGATTGAAAGGAAGAAAAAAGAATACATGGTAATCACACAGTTGAAGATGATGAATGGTATGTGGAAGAAGAGTTTTAGCAGATATAAAACGTTATATAATAATAAGTTAAAAAGGGTATATTTGTCCAAAAGATAGGAACGAATTTGGTTTTCTTCTCAAATTTGGGATGAAATATATCCCACAAATTGCCATAGAAATTTCCCTCCTTTTCACCATACATTTACTTCTTTCCTCCCTAAAAAAAACTCTAAGACGTGATTTATTTTTTGTTTAACTTTCATTACTTTCCTTTTCATTTAAAAAACCAACTCGAGAATACAGTGTTACTGGGACGTTATAAAAAAAAAAAAAAAAAAAAAAAAAAAAAAAAAAAAAAAAAAAAAAAAAAAAAAAACAAAAAAAAAAAAAAAAAAAAAAAAAAAAAAAAAAAAAAAAAAAAAAAAAATAAAAAAAAAAATAAAAAAAAGAAAAAAAAAAGAAAAAAAAAAAAAAAAAAAAAAAAAAAAATCCTGCCAAGTACTAAATGTCTTTTTGGGTCGGACAATGTCTGACTCCAAAAGGTACAAACATAAAAACATCATGCACATTTTTCAGTTTTGATCTGATCTAACCGATACCAGCTAATGTAGGACCTGTGTTATTAATTGAACATAAATGTATCACACATGTAATGCAAGTCAAGGAGGTCGAATTTATCTCTGAAGATATATTATACCGACGGGGTTTACATTGTCTAACATGGTATCGGAGTGAGTCTGATCCTCAGACCTAGGTGGCTACGTTGAGCCGCCTCCTCTAAACGATCCCGTCAAACCCTAGCCGCCACCCTTTAACCCTTAATAAAAAAAAATAAAAAAATAAAAAATCATCAACTCTCTGTGTTCGTGTCATGTAAACTCACAGATGAGCTCAGTAGAATCTCTAGTGGACTAGCCATGATCCAATCTCTGTTATTTGCTAATGTGGCATGTATCATTCAGATTTTAATTGCTATTATTATCTATTATCGTGATCCTGGTTTTTTTGTTATTCTAGTAGTCGATGTGTAATGAAAAAGTTTTTGTTTTTGTTAAAAAAATGATACTCTGGGTTATCCTTTATGTTTTGGGATACTTTGGGTTATCCCGTTTGTTTCGGGATACTTTGGGTTATCCCGTATGTTTCAGGATACTTTGGGTTATCTCGTATGGTTCGGGATACTTTAGGTTATCCCGTATAAAAAAAGGATACTTTGGTACTATCCAGAATGAAAAAAATTACTTTGGTTTATCCAGGTTTCTAGTTCGTGACGTTTTGTTTGAAGATCAGTATCCCGCATTGCTTCGGCTGCTTCATCAAATATCTAGTTTTGCTTTAATGTTTTATTTATGTTTTCTGCTCAGTCCGGAACTTTCCGATTTCGCCGTCTGGGGAATTTGCGAGGGAGTATAAAAAGATAGGTTAGTAGGCCCAAGCCCGTTTGTGGGCTTAGGGCCCGTTAGGGTTTCAGTCATGTAATCTCTATATATTGTGGTTGAATAATACATTATACCGAAAGAGTTTACATTGTCTAACAGAAAACGCAAACTACTATTTTAATCGATAACAACTTATTGTGTGATAACATGTTTATTTGAAGATAGACAAAACATATTAAAATAACCAAATATATGTAAATACAAAATGAACTTTGACAGCGGAAATACTAGAGTATACGAGAACCGAGATCATAAGATGATTAATACAAAAAATCAATTCTGGTTACTTTTTCTTAATCAAAGTTTTGTTCTTTGTATATAAATAGGACACTATCAACATAGTGTATAAAACAAGCTTCACGCAAAGTTTGAGTTCGAGCTCGGGTTCAACACATTTCAACCTTTTACCAAATTGATTGCAAGCAGTTCACAAACAACTTGCCTCATTTATTATTAGCTTTTATTATTATTAGCTGGGTCATTGGGTGAGTGAAGTGAACGATCGCCCATGACCCTAAAGTTTTTATAATTGCAACCATTAAATGCATAATGTACAATGATTTTAAAGCATGTTTAGGTAAATATGAAAATTTTATTTTTTACGGGGAGAGAGAATTTGAACATTTGAAAAAAAATTACATTATTTACCTAAATTAAACGAGTATCCGTGCATAGCAATAAGATTTTTTTGCGGCATATAGTTGTAATGGGTTATAAACGTAAAATAATATAAGTTTGAGGATTTGAAGATATAATAATATTTAAGTTTTCTTATCATAATTAAGTTTTTTAAATTTTTAACATTAAAGTTACCATAATTAAGTTTTGCTTAGTTTTTCAAAATATAACAAATAGGGTTAATATTGTAAAATAGTATATGGCTATGTATGGGCTTATGGCTATGTCTATTCATCTTGTATCTTTAAATACAAACTAGGGTTAGACTATTAGCCTTATATATACAATTCTCTTGTAACCTCTGAAATCAATCAATAATATCTTCTCTCTTCCTCTATATTCTTGTTCATTATTATTCACAACACGTTATCAGCACTATGTCTCAAGAAAAAGATAGTAAAAGGATGACGATTCAACAAATGGAGTTATGGTTGAAATTTTATTTTTAAGTTTAGACTAGATAAGGAGAACAGTTGTGATGGATCCCAATGAACAGATCTTAAAATTCCTTAGTTGTTGTAAGGTTTTAGTATCCTTGGATAAATCCAAAGGCACTAAGAATAATCTTTGAGTGTATGATATAAACTATGCGGAAATCTAGTTTATACCACTAAGAAGAATAAAGAAAAAGTATGTTTGAGACACAGAAATACAATCAAACAATAAAGCTTGGATATTATTATACGAACACTCTTTGCAGTGCTAGGGTTTACATTCTTGAAGCTATGACAATGACCTCATTTTGGTCCATTAAAAATTTATATCACTAGGACATCACATTTATTACACCAAGGAGTCTTACAAGGCTTACAATACTTTCCTAAGTTATCATGATCTTTTAAACAAATACTTATACTTTTTCTTTTCAAAAATAACTCAATACTTATTTCGTAAGTATCTTGTTCTCCAATCCTTTCTCTTGTCTTTATCCATTTGACAGTAGTAACTTTTCTAAGCAGTTGTAATCTTTCAGCAGTTTAAACCAGCAGCATTAACTTTTGAACTAGCAACACTAATTGAGCACAAGCAGTAGTAAGTACTTAAAATATTTTCTTCATTCTTCATCAGCAGTACTAACTTTATGCTACCAGTTGTAACTTTACTCTAGCAGTACTGACATATACTAGCAGTACTAACTGACATATACTAGCTGTACTAACAGTACTAATATATACTAACAGTAGTAACTTTTACACTACCAGTACTAACTACTTAGCATAATTTTTATTAGTATCACCAACAGTACAAAGTATACCTGAGCTGTATTAACTCTAAGAATCATCTTGAAATCTTTAAATCCCAACAATCCTCCCCTAAACTTGATGTTCATCTTCTAAATCTTTAAGTTTTTTCATTAAAAAGTCTTCATCACTATCAGGAGGATGCATTCAAACACTTCATTGACCCTTTTCCTGCTTTGTCATGAGCTTGAGTAGTTGATAGCACATCTCATTCTAATGATCAGCTTGAAGTTTCTTGTTGAGCATATTTGTGATTGTTATTGGTGTGAGGGGATATCTCTTCTCAACTAACATAAAGACATACAGTAGATTTTCTAAATCTTTACAAGTGCACTCCACAGTTATCAAATAGCTTCCAAACAGTCACTTTGTATCCCTGTAGACTCCTCCATACTTCACTCTTTATGTCAGGTTCAAACATAACTTTCAAATCTCCTCATAATACTCTTTCATAGTCATCCTCTGGCCTTGTATTCTCATGTTTAGCTTTATAACCACCACTTTTCAGAGGGTCTCCAGCTTCTCTGATCAATACCCTGAAGCAATCTTTAATCATTGACTGAATACCTTTTTGAGCTCCATAGCTTTATCAATTTAAAGTATCCCATCCTTCCTTCTTTATCAATCTTGTAGTCAACAATCACTGGAGGCTTAGTAGCTAGAGGTATAGCATCAATGGCTACCTCATCATCTTTGACTATCTCAATATGCCTTTTCATCTCTGCATCCTCTTAATCATCATCACCCTTTTGCTTCTTAGCCTTTTCTTGTTCTAAATCTCCTGCTCTTTTAGAACATCCTTCTATTCTTGTCTCACTTCTTTTCACCAACCCTATATTCATGTCTACAAAAGTGTTTACCCTTTTCAACTCTTTATCAAACATCTCCTAGATATCATCATAAATTTTGCTCTTCAGCTGATTGTGTTTGTATCCAGCCATGTTCTTCAAATAGGTAGACATTGTATTTCTCTTTTGTGCCTTAGTTGGTGGCTTGCTCCTTTTCTCTTAAGCTCTTAATGCTGCAAAGTGTTTCTTTGTCTCCTCTAAGAGTTCTACAAATAATTTTGACTTTTCTTTAATACTCAACTCTTTTTGTTCTTCTGTTTGTATTTGTTGAGCAAATTGAAAGTCAACATCCATCATAGCTTGTGTGTTATCCTATGATTCAAGTAAAGCTATGTTGGCTTTTTCTTCCTTTAGTCTTGAAATCCTCTCTTCTTCTTCCAATTCAGCTTGTAGTTGAGCTTCAAGATTTCTAGCAACTTCTTCATCCATTGCAATTTGATCTTTCTTCTTCAAAGGTTTTTCAGGCTTAACCAATTTTGCCTGTGGAAGTTGTGATGCTTGTAAAGGTAATTATGTTGTTTTGAATTCACTTGGCTCTTGAACTACAACCCCTCTAGCCTTGGGTCTTATAGTTGTAGTTGTTGTAGCAGCAGATGTAACAGCTTTGGGTTTAGTTGTTTTGATTTCTATTAGAGTCTGAGCCAGAGTCAACTCATCAATAGTTATTGTTGGAGCATTGGCAGTAGTAACTTCAACATTAGCAGTAGTAACTACTTCACCAACAGTAGTAACTGGATCAGCAGCACTAACTTCCTTTTCAGCAACTTCTTTTTCCTGCTCTTCCAACACACCTGTATCAAACATCAGGTTGTCATCATTCATCTCTTGTGTCTCATTCACCAAAGTCACTTCTGCATTAGCATCAAGATTAGCAATTTTCCTCCCTTGTTTGGATGCATCCTCTTGAGCATCCAAACTAACATCATTAGAGGATTCTACCCTGCTAACTGAACCAACCTTCCTTAATCTCTTGAGCCCTATTGATCTTGACTTCCTTCTCATTTCCAAACTCTTTACTCTTCTTTTCAAGCTCTCAATCTTCAAAGCTTGATTAGATTTTGTAGTCTTCAGAGCAAGAACTCTTGATTGTAATTAGGTATAAAGATTCATCAATTCAGTAAGTTACATTCTATCCTTACCACTTTGAGGTGGATCACATGAAGGGGTAGCTACATGCTCCTCATTGATAGCCTCATCAGGGATAGGCTCTGTAGGAACACTATCCTTCCTCTGTATCCTTCTTGACTTTTTCTTTTGAGGTTTAGATGAAGATGGTTAAGTATGAATAGGTGTGGAATAAGAATCAGTAGGAGCAGCTGAATCTTCACCCATATCTTCAGTAGCTTGAACCATCATTGTTTCAAATAGAGGTGTGACCTTTCTAGAAAAACCCTTTCCTGGTCTCTTCATGTTAGAAAAACCCTTAACTTGTTTGTCCAGGAAGACTTGCACAAACCTTGGATACATAAGAAATTTTACCCCACCCTCCAAGTTCTTCACCATATTGTCAAAAATGTACTTAGAGAAGTTGAAATTTTTGTTTGTGGCAAGACATATGATAGCAGATGCCATAGTGCTACTAAATTCATTCCAAGATGTAGTCTTAGCACTAAGGCATTACAGTATGGTATGGATAAGAAATTTCCATTGGGATGAAAAATAAGCTTTATAGTATGTAATCTTTTGAGTAAGATTTACATACCCTATTCTTTCCAATTCTGCAAAAATGGTAGCAGTAAGTAGACAATCTATTCCTTCAGCATCATCCAACTTAAGATCACTCCTTATACTCATCTCAGTGATGATTACCTTCTTTTTGTCTACTAGGGCTTGTATCTGACGCTCCCCATTAATTGTCTTAGCCTTAGCAGATGTCCAGAACTGTTCAATACAGGTAGTATAAATGGTGGGATTAACCGTTAACGCATATTGGACAGAACTTGTATTTAGAAAATCAATAATTTCCTCAAACCCATTACTTTCTTCGGGTTTCTCTAAAAACGTAACCAAATTATAAGTTTCAGCAAACTTTAGGGTCGACATTGTGATGGGTTTTGATGATTAAAGATGAAATGGAGTTAGGGTTTATGATTAGAGAGGATAACAAAGTGTAAAATCGAACGAATAAGTGACTAAAACCCTTAATCGAAGTATTTATGAAATCACCCTCAACAGCATTAACTGGAACTGGCAGCATTAAGTTAAGCCTAACATTATTAACTAACCCAGCAGTAGCAAGTTATGCCTGGCAGCATTAACTTATGCCTAACAGCAGTAAGTGTATGCCTAGCAGCATTAACTTTAAGTCAATTTTGATTCTCACAAGTTCTCTTTCTGTTTTTAATCTCTCAATATCTCTCATTATTTCTCTCACCAATTCACTCTATCTGTTTTTATATCATAAATCAAGAGCCCTTTCAGACAGTTTGGTATAAAATTCCATTAATTCCTTTAGTTTCATGCTGTCCTCCCCACTTCCAAGTATGTTAACTCTTAAGAGAGGTAGATCAATAGACTGTTTAGATGCAGCCTCAAACCTAGTTTGAGTTTTGCACCCCCTAATATGGTATCTTGGCACCTGGGACCACTACCTGAATCAGTTACAAGGGGAATAGGTCCACTAGACTGAGATATCTTAGTGGTTCTTTTGGCTTTCCTAGGTTTTTGAGTCTTTTTTAGTTAAGATTATGATAGAACGGTGATTGGTTCAAGATTAGATAGTGATACAGTTGTGGATGTGTGTTGGGGTTTAGTGGGATTTCCTGACCCTTCACCCACT